>JACXGK010003551.1:22684-44454 GCA_016801125.1 Novumbra hubbsi | reverse complement strand
ACAATGCAGAGCAGAACCAAACGGAACAATGCAGAGCAGAACCAAACGGAACAATGCAGAACAGAACCAAAAGGAACAGATCACAGCCTTGCAGTAGTGAGTTGGCGACACATGGTCCCCTCTGACACATGGGAGTTAAAACCCTCCTTCGCTACATAAGCAGTGGGCCAGCATGCATTGCAGCCTTGTTGGGCTCACTTATATTCTGCCTCAAAACAAAGAGAAGCACTGCTCAGTGTTTTAGGTCTGGCTGCAGAGATGCTGAAACGTACCCTGCCACGGGTTGTGTGTGTACGTGCTTGTGTGCACGTTTCTCTGTCATAGCTACTAACCGTGGGCATATTTCACAAAACAGACATAATAAATAAAAGGCCAATAAGATATGAACAATCCTGAAAGAGCATTGCAACACCAGATCCAGTTGGACAGTACACACGCAAAGACTGAGGCTCACTCACATCTAGTTCATTAGTTTTATAGGTACTACACGGGTACAGAGCGTACCAGCCTGGCTGTCTGAGTCTCCCCAGCTCTCCCTCCCATCATACCTCGCCCTCCCACCACTGAGAGGCAACGGGACCGTCTCACACTCCAACCATACGGCCGTGCAGCACAGGCAGATGTGACAGAGGGAGAGGAAGAGACATTCTGGCCTGGTATGGGGCTGGTACCAGTCTCCCAATGTGTTTCTACACGTTAATACATCTATCCACCATGAGGTCCAAGACATGAAAGATGTGCAGCCAGTTAGGCCTCGCGGGAGGTGCCGTAGTTTCTAGCAGCCTGTCGGCCATTACGAGGTGGTGCCGCAGTTACTGGCAGCCTGTCGGCCATTATGAGGAGGTGCCGTAGTTACTAGCAGCCTGTCGGCCATTATGAGGAGGTGCCGCAGTTACTGGCAGCCTGTCGGCCATTATGAGGAGGTGCCGTAGTTACTAGCAGCCTGTCGGCCATTATGAGGAGGTGCCGTAGTTACTAGCAGCCTGTCGGCCATTATGAGGAGGTGTCATAGTTACTAGCAGCCTGTCGGCCATCATGAGGAGGTGCCGTAGTTACTAGCAGCCTGTCGGCCATCATGAGGAGGAGCGTAGTTAATAGCTGCCTGTCGGCCCTCATGAGGAGGTGCTGTAATACTAGCTGTCTGTCGGCCCTCTTGAGGAGGTATAGTAGTTATTAGTTGCCTGTAGAACCTATTTAGGAGGTGCCTGTTGGTCTTCTTAAGGTGGTGCCATAGTTACTAGTATATACTAGGTATATTAGAAACATATACCGTAAAAACTGTGCACACATACATTGGTTTAAACAAGTAAAGAAAGGTGACTTGCGTGGTGGTCAGGGATAAACAGAACTAATATAATTCCCTGACCTGAATAAACAGACAGGTACATTACAATGGAAACCTATACTGTACAGCTAAGCTGTTCACAAACAACTCAACTCACCCAGAATAAAAGGACTAATTCAATTAAATTCCCTCCTGTCAAAGATTCTTTGTCATCTCCTTAATTTCTACAGCAGCAGCCTGACAAAATATTTATTATACGTAAATATATTTATTCACGAAACCTGCTTTTTGTATTACGTTATTTATTTATTTTATTTAGAATGTAAAGAACAGTAAAGCGTATACAGCTATATGATGTGATATAACATGATATTATTTATAGGACCGTGTATTAGCACAGTCATGAAAGTACAGCGTTGTCTCATCGAGAGTTTGGCTTTGGGACTAGCCAGGTGTTTTCACAGGTGGACTGTGTGTAAGACGTAATACCATGCTACTCCAGGTCTAAACAGGTTCTTCAGAGGGAATTGGAAAGGCCTTCGTCCTAGCCTGGGATCCTAGCCCGGGGTTAGCCAGGTGTTAATGCTCTCCAAGGGTCTATGTCCACCCGTTCACACCGTCGGTCCAGCCCCCCCCCCCCCACCACCAAGCCTCTCCTCTCTCCCTTTCTTCACCTCGGTCACCCTGTCTCCTCACCTGACTGGTAAACTGATCTCTGGGTCACCGGGAGGCCCCACTTAAACCCACCCCTGCCCCCCCCCCCACCACCCTCGTCACCACCCCTCATAGACGCCACTTGTTTCCCCTCTAATAGAATTCCAGGACTGCTGATTTTATCGCAGAGTTTCACGCCAATTTTGACAAACCGATATGAGAGAGCAGTTCAGCTGCTACTGATCTGGAGTGGATTGGGTTTCAGAGGTGACTGGAACAATGTGCCACGGCTGTGCTTTGAGACGGGGTCTGTGTGTGGGGCGGTGGGGGAGGGGGAGGGCGTTTGGCACGAGGGCAGAGTGGGGCTAGGGGCTGTCCGAGGAAGGCTACTTGTTTTGACTGGCTGTCAATTAGCAGTGGGTTCACTCGTAGGAGGGAGCGGTGGTGCTCCTTGGGCAGAAGAGCACTTCAGGGCTCCATGACAGCAGGTACATCCACATGAACGCCCCCCCTACGACAATATGTTTAGGATAAGCCCAGGTGACGCGCTCACGGAACAGATGTCAACCGTCTGAGGGAAAGGACGCGGGCGAGGGAGACTTGTTTATTATTGTTCTGAGAGGCGGCGGGACAGAGAAAATAAAGGCCACCTGAATCGGGAAACCTTGGGTCTAGTGAAACCGATCGCTCTCTCAGAGTGGGTTACCAGACAGCCTAACTGGGTTAGTGACCCCTTACGACCTTAACCCTTGACCCCCTGGTGCTCTGTGTTACCAGGCAACAACCCAGCTCCCACGGACAACATTTAGACACGTCCGGAGGCTAGCAGAGCCTGACACTGTGGGCCCTGTGGTTGGAGGCTACGATGCTATCTTGGTTGGGGAGAACGTTTTAACACTCTCACACCGACCTTCTGTCAACGCTGTGTCACGCCAAATACTGATCGTCTCCACCTTCACTCCACCGTGTTGTAAACATTCCAGAGGGGAGGACGAAGATAGTTAAATTTCCAGTTCAAATTCAATGGTTACGATGAGAAAAGCGTCATAGTAAAAAATATATAAAGTGTGTGTGTGTATGTACAGTCATGTGAAAAATATTTAGTAATTCTTTTAAGAAATACGGACATATCAATATTTGATTTACTTTTAAATAATATATATATATATATATATATATATATATATATATATAAATAAAGGTGATGTAACAAACGATTTACTAAAATGCCATTTCCTACAGAGGAAAAAGTTAGAACACCCTATGCTGGTATTGCCCCCTTTGGCTAAAAAAACTTAAAGAAGACGTTTCCTATTACTGTCTACCAGTCTCTAACAGTGTGATGTTTGAGGGTTCTCTTGCATTCACAGCTCATTTCTAATACCCCACTGCATCTCAATAGTATTAAGATCCAGGATTTTACTTGGCTATTCCGGAACTCTCAGTTTCTTTATTTTTTAGCCATTCCAATGTCCAATTGGAAAACATTTTAAAAAACTGCCAACATGCCCAGGTCCTCCTAGCTAGTTCAGCCAAGGAGCAAACCACAAGATGCTTAAAGAAGTCTCCAACATGCATCTACCATAAGAAATAGACTGCACAGGTTTGATTTGCATGGGAGATGTGCAAGGAGGAAACCCACCTAACCCTAACAAAAAACATCTGGGCAAGACATTTGAGAACAAGAACACCATTCCAACTGTGAAGCATGGGGATGGAAATGTCATGGTCTGGGTCTACTTTGCTGCAGCAGGGTCTGGCCAGCACACTGTCATAGAATCCAATATAAATTCTTCATTGTATCAGAGGGTGCTTAAATAAAATGGAAGACCATCTGTCCGAAAATTGAAGCTGAAGCGGATGCGGCCTATGCAACATGAAAATGACCCAAAACATTCCAGTAAATTCACCAAGGAATGGCTCAAAAGAAAGAAATGGAGAGTTTTGGAATGGCCAAGTCTAAGCCCGGATCTTAATCCTATTGAGATGCTGTGGGGTGATTTGAAACGGGCTGTGCATGCAAGAAACCCCTCAAACATCACAGAGCGGAAAAAATTCTGCATGTCAATGTCAGAAACAGGTAAAGAGTTATAGGAAACTTCTTATTGAGGTTATTTCAGCCAAAAGGGGCAATTCCTGCTAATAGGGTATAGGGTGTCCTAACTTTTTTCCTCAGTATAAAATGGCATCTTTGTACATCTTATGTAAAATAAAAAATGTTGTTGCTTTTGGTTCAATTACATCACCTTTTTCTACATATATTGTTTGAAAGAATTGATTTGTTCATATTTCTTAAAAAATTATAAAAAATGTATAGGGTGTCCTAATGTTTTTACATGCCTGTATTAAAATGTTAACAGGGGGTCCAAGTCCTTCTAGATATATTGTTGAAAGGACTGTTGAGAAGAACCAACTGACATGAGAAAATAAGTGGAAGAGAAAAAGATCTCTGACAACTCAATGAATAACTGTCCGAGGAACACTCACTTCCAGCATGAGCTGGATTAGAATATATGAAAGCTTACCTTAACGGCCAGTGTCCATGTATAACCCAGTTTCATAAAACGTTTGGACACGGTGTAAAATGTAGTTAAAAAAAAGAAAAACAGAATGCGATGATGTGCAAATCATTTAAACCCTGTATTCTATAGAAAGTAGTACAAAGACAACACATCAAATGTTAAAACTGAGAAATGTTATTGTTTCTTGAAAAATACATGCTCACTTTGAATTTTCCAGCAACAAATTTCAAAAAGGCTGAAACAGGGTCAACAAAAGACTAGAGAAGTTGCGTAATGCAAAGAAAAAAAAAACCTGGTGGAATATCTCACAACTAATTAGTTTAGCTGGCAAAAGATCAGTAACATGATTGGGTATAAAAAAGAGCATCCCAGAAAGACTGTACAGGCAAGTAGTGCAACAATAAAATAAAAAAAAATCGACGTAAAATTGCAAAGAGTATGGGAATTTAATAATCAAAGGTACATTATGTCATTAAGAAACACATTAAATGCAGAGAAATCTCTGTATAACCAGGACAAAACCGAATATTGGATAGCCATGATCCTGCATTAAAAACAGACGCAACTATGTAGTGGAAAAGGAACACTTACAAACATCTTTGTCTGTGAACACATTATGTTGCTGTATCCAAAAATGCAAGTTCAAAATCAACCATGCAAAGGTGAAACCATATATAAACATGATCCAGAACAGCTGCCTTGTCTGGGCCCGAGCAATTTTAGGATGGACTGGGGAAAAACTGTCCTGTGGTCTGACAAATCAAAATGTTCAATTCTTTCTGGGAACCATGGATGCCGTGCCTTCTGGACTAAGGAGGAGGGACCATCCAGCTGGATATCAGCAGACTGTTCAAAAGCCAGCATCTGTGATGGTATGGGGGTGCATTAGTTTACATGGCATGGGTGTCTTGCACATCTGTGAAGGCACCAGAAATGATGAACGATATATACAGGTTTTGGAGCAACATATTGCTGCCATCCCGCCAACATATTTTTTAGGAAAGTCATTGCTTATTTTATTTCAATGAAATAAAAATAAAAAACCTGGTGGAATATCTCACAACTAATTAGTTTAGTTGGCAAAAGGTCAGTAACATGATTGGGTATAAAAAAGAGCATCCCAGAAAGACTGTACAGGCAAGTAGTGAAATTTCCCTTTTGATGAAATAAAAATAATAATGCCAAACCCCATTCTGCACGTATTACAACAGCATGGCTCCATAGTAAAAGAGTCTGGGTGCTAAACTAGCTAGCCTAAAGTCTAGAATTGTAAACCATTGTTCATTTCTCAGTTTCACCATTTCATGTCGTCTTTGTACCCTTTTCGATTAAATATATGAATTTAGTTTTTATTTGCATTTTAGAAGGGGAAAACATGGGAGTAGTAGATGGGGAGAGTGGGGAAGAACATGGGTGTAGGAGAGGGGGATAACATGGTAGTAGGTGAGGGGAGAACATGGGAGTATGATAGGGGGAAAAGATGGGAGTAGGAGAGGGGGAGAACATGGTATTATGAGCGGGGAGAACATGGGAGTAGGTGAGATGAGAACATGGGAGTAGGTGAGGGGAGAATATGGGAGTAGGAGAGGGGGAGAACATGGTTTTAGGAGAGGGGAGAACATGGGAGTAGGTGAGGGGAGAACATGGGAGTAGGAGAGGGGAGAACATGGGAGTAGGAGAGGGGAGAACATGGTATTAGGAGAGGGGGAGAACATGGTATTAGGAGAGGGGGAGAACATGGGAGTATGAGAGGGGGAGAAGGGAAAAGCGGGGAAAAGCGGGGAAAAGCGGGAGTGGGTGGAAAAGACAAAGAGAGCAAAATGGGGGAAAGTGAGAGGGGAAGGGGGAGAGAGATTGAGATGGAGGAGCAGGTGAAGAAGATATAAGAGGGGAAGTTGTTTACTTGGAATTGTGATGCACATTTTGCTGCACTTTGTGTGTGTGTGTGTGTGTGTGTGAGTGAGTGAGCGTGTGTGTGTGTGTGTGTGTGTGAGTGAGCGTGTGTGTGTGTGAGGTTAAAGGAATGAGGGCACCAGAGGGGTTGGAGGGGTTTCCCCAGCACCAACAGCTATTTTCCTCTTCTGGTACTCATACACATGGTCAAGTTTCAAGTTTTATAAATAAATAGTGGTTTAACTGAGTCTTACAGCAGCTCTAAGTTGACCTTGGTATTGCTAACTGTTTTTCTTTCAGCAAAGTAGGCTTGCCCTTCCTGACATGGTTCTGAGGGATGTCATTGTGGATGTACTGGCTTCTGGCGGGAAAGCTCTGTGTGTATGTGAGTGTGTATGTTGTTGTGTGTGTATATAAGTGTGTGTGAGTGTGTGTGTGTGTGTGTGTGTGTGTGAGAGATGAGAGGAGCAGTGCGCTTCTCTGTTTCCAGGTCAGCTGTTCAGTCACATAAAGCAGTTGTACAGGTTTCCAACTAAAAAGCTTTAAACAAGGGGAAGTGAACTGACAGCAGAAATGTGTGTAGCGTGTGTATCAGGGGAACCATTATGACGACAGACACCAGATAACTCACAGGGAGAGGTTCCTCACAGCTCACACCAACACGGCTGCACTGCTGAAACGCTTCTAGCACGGAAGCATAGAAAGTACTATATGTTTACAGTAAATGCCTTCGATTGTTTACTGTATTCAGGTCCTGGTTAAAGGAAGCATGTCTAAAGTTCTTTACTGTATTCAGGTGTTGCTTAAAGGAGACATTTTAGTTATTTACTGTACTCAAATCTTTGTTAAATGTGAGGTCAGTCACATACATTATGTCATCTGATTAGGTTTTAACTAGCAATAGCCAAACCAATCTTCCCAAACCATTCCACCTGGTCAGCTTATGGAAAGGGTATTCAATTTGCTCAACTGCCAAACGTCACTGAGATGTCCCTCCAATTGAAGATGTCCAATCAGTAATTGATTGACAGAGGGCTCCCGCCCCTTCTTACCTGGTTTTCTATGGTGTACTTCTCCAAGCCTCACATATAGGACCACAGGGCCACTTGAAGACATACCGGATGGGCCCGGATGAGTTGTTCCTGTGTTGCATGGTGGTGTGCCGTGTTTTGTAGTGGAGTGTTTAGCAACAAGGCACAGATACTCTGTAAGGCAACTAAAAAGAAACCCCAGGGGAGATGGTTGCTTTGACCACAATGGAGGTAAAAGTTTATAGAGAAGCCGCCAGACGTCTTTGTCTTTGGGCAACATCTTAGGTCAAAGGTGCTGCTTCAGACACATTTAGTTCCTGGTCCAACCACTAGAGGGCCTCACAACATGTAGAATGGAGCAAGGAAGAGCAGGTTTAGGAGAACAGGGCTATGGTTGCAAACACTTAAATAACTGACTCCTCTCCTCCTTTCCCTACCATCTCCTCTACTCCTCTCCCCACCTCACGACCCCTCCTCTCCCCACCTCACCACCCCTCGTCTCCCACCATCTCCTTTCATCCTCCATTCACGTCTCCACCCCACCTCACATCCTCTCCTCCTCGACCCTCATCTGCACCCCTCCTCTACACATGTCTCCATCCCACCCCTCCTCTCCCACCAGCTCATCATCTCCTCCACCCCACCTCACCTCCTCTCACTTCATCTCCACCCCTCCTCGACCCTCATCTCCACCCCTCCTCTACACACGTCTCCATCCCACCCCTCCTCTCCCACCAGCTCCTCATCTCCTCCACCCCACCTCACCTCCTCTCACGCCATCTCCTCTCCTCCTCGACCCTCATCTCCACCCCTCCTCTACACACGTCTCCACCCCACCTCACCTCCTCTCACTCCAACTCCTCATCTCCACCCCTCCTCTACACACGTCCCCACCCCACCCCTCCTCTCCCACCAGCTCCTCATCTCCTCCAACCACTTCTCCGCCTCTTCTCCCTTAATTTCCCCTTCTTAGAAGCCTTGAAGGTGACCCGGTGACAGACTGTTGACTTTACTGATGTAGTTCTCTTGGTCATCTGGGACGACGGCTATAGAGTGTGTGTGTCTCGGTGTGTCATTGTGTGTGTCTCTGTGTATGTGTGTGTCTCTCTGTGTGTATATAGTTACCATAGGAACACGGTTTCTTGAATGTGTGCATGTGTGTGCACTATGAGGAAACAGTCAGTGTCACTGCAGCCACTAGAAGCCACTATTCCTGGCGTTCCCAGGTTCAGGTCACACCCGTGTAAACAACCACAGCCCAGACATGATACTGGAAACACTCTAACTGCTATCTAAGTACATCACCCATCCAGTTCATTTCCCTCACCAGGCCAAATGCTAAATATTGTTATATTGTCCTCCATTAAGATGCTGTGTTAATGGGCCTGAGAGAGAGACGGGCGCCATGCCGCAACCAACACTGTAAACAACAGAACGAACACACTGAGATAAGATAGATATATATATATGTAGAGAGAGAGATGAGAAAAAGACCAGAGAGAAGAAAGAGAGGTGGAGAAAGGGAGATTCGAGGTGCAGTCCAAATTGACCCATTTCATATTTAAATCCAGATGGAGAGTGGAGGTCTGGGTACACGTGTGAGATAATTCCTAGACAAACGATGCCATGGCCGCTGGGGCTGCTGGGATAAGGTGAGGGTGTTAGAAGCTTGAATAAAACCGGGTAATTAGGATGGTCTGGTTTATCCTATCAGGAGTGTGCTTAGGACAGACCAGGAAACATCGGATGCAGTTACATGTGAACAAGCACATGTAAATCAAAACATGCTTCTTAAATGTTACACTTCTACTAATAAGTTGCAAACAACAGTCATCCCAACCTAGTTATCATCCCCTACTTCCATTTAGCTCATTCCTCCTCTCGGCCTCCTCCATCACTATTCCAGGGGTTGTGGCCGTAAATGAGAGCGCCTCCTGGGAGAACCCGCCGAGGTAAAATAAGGGCTGAGGGAACACAGAGCCTACCTGGCCGGTCCTCTCCGGTGGGGCCCCAACCACCATGTTGTCTTGGAGCAGCTGGAGCAGCAGGTGGACCTGGGACACGCTAAGGTACAGCTCCAGACTGGAAGTCACATTCACCTCCAGGGAATGACCGCACACCACCACCTCCTACAGGGGGACAGGGGCATTACACACACACCATGACGGTCAGAGGGCAGCAGGCAAGACGCCTTGGAGCCCTCGCTGATTGCCGCACTGCCAGGAAATATGGCGAGTGGAAACCCACGACCGGTGCCAATTAAATGTCCTCCGGGGTCTTTAAAAATGTGCAGACTGATAAAGCCCGGTAGCGAGCGTATTGGGTTCACATATAGACTGTTAAACCTGAAAGGAAAGGCGTTGGGATTGGTTTGGCTAGCTTAGTTCCGAACGAACCTCAGCTTGTCCATTGTCCGGAGTCACGGGCCTGCTGAATATGATGGCAGGCGCTGCGGTCACTCGAACAGAGAAGTCCGTCAGGATGGGCGTAAGGATGGCTCTCTTCTCCTGTTGCCGCTTGATGCTGACAGCCAAGAAACACGTTTATGAACTAAAGCGTCAGAATACAATTCTGTCTTTTCACATTAGTCTTTTGAACACAAATGTAGACACTGTAATTTAGAGCAACAATTATTTGAATAATTACTCTAAAGATCAGACTGATGGAACCATACAGCAAGACTACAGGAAAACAATCATAATCAAAATCACCGAAACAAGTGGCTGCTATATTTATTAAATACACATCCGCAGTTGGCCATATTTAGTCACTAATCACACAGCGGTGGCTATGTTTACTGACTTATATTAGACGGTTTGTTATCTTTATTCACTAATCACACAGGGTTGGCTATTTTTACATACTTATAATTGAGAGTTTGTCATCTATATTAACTAATCACACTGGGTTGGCTATGTTTATTCACTAATCACACAGGCTCGGATATATATATATATTTACTAATCATACAGGGCAGCCCATCTTTATTTACTTATAACAGTGGGTTAGCAATCTTTATTAACTAATCACACTGGATTGGCTATATTTACCTACTTATAATAAAGGGTTTGCAACAAAAAATACATAAGGAAACCAACTAAAATGAAACACCCAGTAGGCTTAGAGCACTAAGCCAAATGCTGACAATAACGTTAATGGATTTACTTCGCCGAACAGCCGTCTGTGATACCACAAAACAAAATTGAGAAATGCCGGGCGTTTAAGGCTTTTCATAAAGTTTTTGCGTTTCTCTCATTTCATATGGAATTCCACAGATTTGGAAAAACGTCTTGCAAAAAAACACACAGAGGGCTTTGTTTTGTTTTTCTTTAACAGATTTAACCACAAAGCAAAGTTGCCAACCACTTCTGTTTTTTTGATTTTGCACTTTCCCGAGGTACCTGCGGGAAGTTTAACAGCCAATCTCTACTATGTAGCTAGCTAAATTGCCTTGCTTTGTATTAGCTGGCGATCCAACCGTCACAAGTTTCTTCTTGACATCCTGAATTAAATCGTGGTTCCTCTACGCGTGACCAGAGCTAATATCCGTTCACAAAACCCAAATACTTTTTTGAATCACAATGCTAACAAAACTCAAATAAGAAAACTTTTCATGACCTTTTATTTAGATAAATGAATGACTTTTAAATACATTTTTAAGGACCCGCGGAAACCCTGCTTATCACACAGGGTTGGACATCTTTATTTACTAATCACAGAGGGTGGGTCATCTTTATTCACAAATCAGCCAACACTAATCTTCTGCCATGTCATCCACGTCAGTCTAACATCATGGGAAAAAACTGAGTGCTGAAGACTTGTTTAGATTAAAAAAGGAAAGTGTTTCTACATCTCACCGTTTGTCTAGCTGTCTGTCTAACTGTCTGTCTATCTAGCTGTCTCTCTTTCTGGCTCAAACTGAACTCCACACAACACTCCATTTTCAGATACTTCCATAACCGGGCATTTCCTTTCACATTTCAGCGGAGTGAGTTCCTCTAAAAGCGCAGTGAGAGGTTATTTGACAACCCTCCATTGAGAACACGCCCTAATTGTATACACAAGCTCCAAACTAAGACCTTAGAACATAAACCTTCCCCCATTTCCCTAACTTTCATTCCCACAATCAAGTCATATTTGTGGGAACATTTGTTAGCAGTAAAACAAATATACAAGCATGCTCTACACTATGGTGTTAATTGCCACATCTGCTGCGGCTATTAAAACAATCAAACAGCACAGCTTCCAATACTTCTAGTGTACTGTGGTCCTGCAGTAATCCTACCGGCCTGCAGTTCAACAGTTAACGCTGACACTATATCATATTCTATTGGGCTGCATGGAGTGCATTACCCAGACTTCTGGGGAGGTTGAACTGAGCAGGGGGTTCTGGGAGCTGGTCTGAATGGCCTGATCCACGGCAGCCATAATGAGTTGGGAGAGAGGGACTGAGTAATCTCCTTCAGAGTTATAGAGAAACAGACAGGGTCCTGTTGCAGCACTCAGGGACAGGTGGCATCCGTCACAGCAAGGGGGAGAACAAGGGAGACGGGGGGAGAGAAAACGAGGGAGAGAGAGAGAAAGAGGGGTGACCGACTTGGTTTAACTACCAAACACCGGGCCTCAGGCCTAGGGAAGAGTTTGCTGAAAAAAACTCCTGGGAGTGTAATATAGGGCATTTCTGAATGCGTACACTATCGAAGTCTAAATGTAGTTCTCATGTTGAAGTCTAAAACTAGTCCTGTCATGTAGAAGTCTGAATGTAGTTGTCATGAAGTCTAAATGTAGTCCTGTCATGTTGACGTCTAAATGTAATCCTGTTTTGTTGAAGTCTAAATGTAGTCCTGTCATGTTGAAGTCTAAATGTAGTCCTGTCATGTTTAAGTCTAAATGTAGTTCTGTATGTCAAAGTCTGAACCCAGTTCTCTCATGTCGACATCTGAATGGATTTCAGTCATGTTGATATTTGTATTAATTCATGTTTTGTGTGGACCTCAAAAAGAATTGCTGTTGGTTTTGATGGTGCCTAATGGGAATCCTAATATAATATCCTAAATGGCCACCTAATTATCCCCAGCTTCCTACTAAGTCATTCATCCCCTTTCTTCCACCTGTAACCGAAAAATAATAATAAAGTACCACACTAGCATAAAGCAAACCTGTGTGAGGAGAAACGGAACACTCCCAGCTTCACAGCGCTGCCGAAATACTAGGTCCATCCTAGGCTACAACCCAAATGGCACCTTGATTCCTTTTTCTGTAGGTCTCTGGTCAAAACAATGGCCCTATTCAGGACTATAAAGACATTTGGGAGTCCCCCTAACCCAGGAGTCCTGAAGACAGCTCCTGTTGGTAAACTGATGAGATCAGACCTCAGGAAGCATAAGTATGTCGCTACCAGCCTGCAACTGGAACAGAACCCCCACATAAAGCAGCCACCCAGTGTCCCCGTCAGCCCAGAACGTGGAGGGGGGGGGGGGAGGTGTGAACGGGGGAAGTGGCGTGTCACTACGTATTACAGGGCCTCGACGTGTTCGCAACTCGGCAAACAGACGAATCAGCGGCCTGGGTCGGCTCCCCTGCTGGAACACAGTAAATCATCACGATCATTACAACTGGGCCTCTGTGCCAACTCACACCCTTGTCTCTATGTGGTGGAAACAAGCTTTGCTCAGGAGGAGTGCACTAAAAAGGGAACAGGGGACAATTTGGGAGGGACACATCTTTAACTAGCTAATGGATGATTGGCGGAACGGGGAACGTGTCCGTGGAACCTGTACCGTTATACCCTAATATACCAAGATTATATTGAAATATGTACATATATATTTATATGTATACAGTATATACACATACAAACATATAATATTGCTATATAGTCCGGGTATCCGTTATTAGAGGAAAGTGTTATAAAGGAGAAAGGTTATCAGGAGTTACAGAGATGTGTGGAAATATAAAGTAGGCAGGTTATCAAGAGTTATAAAGATGAGTGATGATGTGTTGGCCACTAACCAAAAATCTATTTGGCTCTGCTGTACCCTGCTCTATTCTACAATGCTCTATTCTACAATGCTCTATTCTACACTGACCAATTCCATTCTACTCTGATCAATTCTTTTCTGATTTACTGCACTCTGCTCTATTAAACTGACTAAAAATATCAATATCAGACAGCAGGGAGCTCATCTGGCATTCCTCGCTTTCATTTCAGTGATTTTTGGGCCCAGTCCAGTCTGAAAACACGTCTGAAAAAAGCCGCAAAGCCAAACAGGCCGTAAAACGTGTGCTTGTTTTAGCTCCCGGCTCTACAGTAGAAAATAATGACAAGCCGGGGCTGGCTGAACCAGCGGGAACAGCCGGGGTTTGCAGCCCAAATGGCTCGCTCTCCACTGTATAGGGCACTACAAGCCCTATGAGCTCAGGTGAAACTGAGTGCACTACGAGGTAAAAGGGAGGCACGGCCCACAGATTTCTGAGGCTCACGGACCACATCGGGACTACAACAGCCCTATTATTAGTTGGAACACCTACTGTGTATACATATACAAATGGTGGTGCAAACGCACCCCCACCCTTGCCTTCTGCACCAGCGTCGCACCAACTGAGGTTTGCTGGATGGTCCTGGAACATTCCGGAGGCAGCTGGCAGGGCCCACTAGGGAATGTGCCATGTTGCTCCAAGCTAAAGCTAAAGTTGTTATACAGTACCAGCTAATTTTAACAGCAGACAGTGCTTGTGCTGTGTTTAAATGGACAGGTTCCAAACAAGATCCGAGTACAATTTGTCAAATAGCTATGCTAGAGTAACCAGTATACTCAGCACTGAATCAATATAGAATGCTCTGTGATATTTTGGTAAAAAAATGACTGTCACCTGGTCAACAAAAGCAAAGTTTGTAGGGAATAATAGCCATTTTCTATCATTTTGAGGCAGGACATAACACTTACTACCCAGGAACAAAAAAATAAGTACATTGTTATACAGTGTAATGTTCATTAAGCCAGCTACTGTGAACCTAGCTGGGCACACATTAGTGGTTACCTAGTATTTTATGTAACTAGCTAACGTTTAACCATCGGGAGCAGGACAGGCCACCAATAATCAGTAACACTACTAACCGTAACGTTTTACAGACTTACTTAATCCGATACAGTGCAAAGCTACTAAGCCCAGGGCTGGTGATCCCCCTCTGTTTAAGAGAACTAACACTAAAAAGTGTTCAAACGTTTTCGCTTACTATTGTAAACCTTTGCGGCTTAGACTAGTTACCCAGTAGTCGGTCCCAACCGGTTAGCTTAGTTTATTGGTCGGTCAGCTACGATTGGTTAAACCAGTAGTGTGCCGTGTTTGGTACGTTTCGGCCAGTACTCGGTTCTGATTAGTTGTCTACCTGCTAGCCATGTTCCATTCCAGGGCCGGGTTCTGCGAGTTCCTCTCTGTCTCCGCCGACACCCCCCCCTTAGATCCGTCCTTGTCTGGTTTGAGCTGTTCCCACTGGGCGGTGCCGATGTTGATGGACTGCAGGTCCACCTGGTATTGACGGTCCTCCACCTCTGACCCCGGGTCACGCAGGATGCCCAGGTTCAGCGCACGCCTGAGGGAGAGGACAGCGATGTCCGGTACGTAAGAATCTACCAGTTACATAGGATTCAACGAGCAGTGAAACCGCTTCCACACTCTTCTGGGGAAAAGGGACATTAGATAGACAGAAGCGAGTATAACAGCAGGACAGGTAGAATGATGGTTTTACTGGTTAATGTACAACAGCAGGACAGGTAGTATTGTGGTGTTAATGTACATTGTATAATAGCAGGACAGGTAGTATTGTGGTGTTAATGTACAGTGTATAATAGCAGGACA
Source organism: Novumbra hubbsi (assembly GCA_016801125.1). NCBI lineage: Eukaryota > Metazoa > Chordata > Actinopteri > Esociformes > Umbridae > Novumbra > Novumbra hubbsi. The sequence continues at coordinate 29,209 of JACXGK010003551.1, read as the reverse complement.
GGTAGTATTGTGGTGTTAATGTATATTGTATAATAGCAGGACAGGTAGTATTGTGGTGTTAATGTACAGTGTATAATAGCAGGACAGGTAGTATTGTGGTGTTAATGTACAGTGTATAATAGCAGGACAGGTAGTATTGTGGTGTTAATGTATATTGTATAATAGCAGGACAGGTAGTATTGTGGTGTTAATGTACAGTGTACAACAGCAGGACAGGTAGTATTGTGGTGTTAATGTATATTGTATAATAGCAGGACAGGTAGTATTGTGGTGTTAATGTACATTGTATAAGAGCAGGACAGGTAGTATTGTGGTGTTAATGTACAGTGTATAATAGCAGGACAGGTAGTATTGTGGTGTTAATGTACAGTGTATAATAGCAGGACAGGTAGTTTTGGGGTTTTAATGTACAGTGTATAATAGCAGGACAGGTGGTTTTGTGGAAAGGTGGTATAGTGTATAATAGCAGGACAGGTAGTTTTGTGGAAAGGTGGTATAGTGTATAATAGCAGGACAGGTAGTTTTGTGGTCTTACTGTGAAGTGTGTAATAGCAGAGGAGGTAATGTAATGTTTGAGTGTATTCAAGCAGCAGTACATAGAAGGCTTTAACCCTGGCCTCTTGGCACCAGTCCTAACCACTGTGCGGTCTGTCTGACAGTCTGCTCTGGTCGGTCCACTGGTTAACTTAGCGGCGCAATTCATTCCAACTCTCCATTTGTTCTGATTTACGAGCCAATGAAACGGTCTGGCGGAGCGTACAGGGCAGATAAATACCAACGTAGCCCAGCAGGCCTCAGGTGAAACCATGTGACTTTTAAGGAGCTGATTTACGCCAAGCTATCATTAGCAGTAAACACTGCTTAGCGCTGCAGGACCGCAGCGTCGTCTAGCGAGGGGGCCTCTATGGCTTCCCCTCTCCCTCGTCTTACAGGCCCCTTTACCATTCTTCCTCCTCTCTCCTTCCTATCTCTACCCTCCTCTCTCCTTCTTATCTCTACCCTCCTCTCTCCTTCCTATCTCTACCCTTCTATCTCCTTCCCATCTCTACCCTTTCTATCTCTCCCTTTCTCTCGATATTTTCTTTGTCTTTTTTAATCACTAATAAAATGTTTGAACTCAAGCGATCTCTTAGACACATGAATACTGATTTGGAGAAAATAACAGTTCTGCTTCCATCTCAGGCTACATTTGACACTGTAGAGCAGGGGTGCCCAACTTTTAGGCTGGAGAATTAGGTAGGACTCCAGGACAGGCCGGAATTACTTGAATCTGATAGGGTGGCTATGACATGTGGAATTCCCCAGGCATTAGTTCTCGGACTGTTTCTGTTCAATCAATATTTTCTACCTCTGGGACAAATTCTACCAAACAACAACATAAACTACCATAGCTATGCAGATGATACTCAAATATATATCGCTCTCAAACCATATGACAACAGACTCACTGTGTCACAGTATAAAGCACATAAATGCCTGGATGAACCAAAACTATCTACAAATAAACCAAGATAAAAAAGAGATTATTGTGTCTGACAACAAAAACAAAAGAGCTAGTATTAGTAAAGAGCTGAATCCTCTGACCCTAAAAACAGGAACCAAGTGAGTAATCTTGGTGTTCTCACATCCACCACAAAAATATCATTTAAAAATAGAGCCAGAACCTAGGGCTTGGTGTCCCAAAAAGACCATCAGAAGTCTACCTCCAGTAGGGTTGACTACAGTAATGGGCTCTTAATGGGACTCCCCAAAAAGACTGTGAAACAGCCGCAGCTCATCCAGAATGCTGCTGCTAGAATGTGAACCAGGACCAAGAGAACGGAGCACATCGCTCGGGTTCTTAAATCTTAGCCTATAGCCTATGAATGCAGCCTTGCAGCCTGGTGCAGGTCTACAATGTTATCCTTGATGTCCTTACACAGCTCTCTGGTCTTGGCCATTGTGGAGAGGTTGGAGTCTGTTTGATTGAGTGTGTGGACAGGTGTCTTTTCTACAGGTAACAAGTTCAAACGGGTGGGGTTAATACAGGTAATGAGTGGAGAACAGGAGGGCTTCTTAAAGAAAACCTAACAGGTCTGTGAGAGCCGGAATTCTTACTGGTTGGTAGGTGATCAAATACTTATGTCATGCAATAAAATGCAAGTTAATTACTTAAAAATCATCCAATGTGATTTTCTGGATTTTTGTTTTAGATTCCGTCTCTCACAGTTGAAGTGTACCTATGATAAAAACAGACCTCTACATGCTTTGTAAGTAGGAAAACTTGCAAAATCGTCAGTGTATCAAATACTTGTTCTCCCCACTGGATTTATTAGGACGGAGCGCTTAAACCTAACCACATAGATTTGCAGCGCTTTCCAGCTTCCTCATGGAATCTAGGAATCTGTCGCTTTGGTCATATACGTTTTTTATAAAATGTTTATTCTATTCTATTTACTTTTATATGTAAAGCACATTGAATTGCTGCTATAAAAATCTTGCTTGTTTGATCTACTCCCTCCTCCAAATATAGAAACATCACAGTAAAGAGAGATACAGATAGACAGATACATAAATATCGGTATAAACACAATGAAGGTATACAACTCTGTAAATATGGTGTCTGGTCTTAGATCATAAGAGGTTTGGTCTATTTAATCGTAAGAAGTGCAGTCAATCAGATATTAAGATATCTGCGCTGTAAGATCATTAGAGGCCTGGTCAGTCAGACTTATTTTTTCACTTGACTAATCAATAGTTTGGAATGGTAACGTCAGAAAGGGTTGCCTTATTGTGTCATGAGCTGGCCGCTCCTTCTAGTAAGCCAGGCATCAGCAAACGTCAAGCAGCGTTAAAAAAAACAGAGTGGCTTACAGAAAGGTGCACTAGAGGACACCTATCCAGATCTCCCTAAAAAAACTGCTGTAGCTCACAATTAGAAAAACAGACATGAATTTAACAAAAACAATAAATAAATACAAAACTGGACATAAACATACTGAATTCACAACCAGAACGTAATTCCTAATGTTTACGTCAAAGCTATCTGTGTGTTCTGATATTCTCCTTTGCGCTGCTGAATTCACAACTGATCTAAGGGGATAAATAATGGATTAAAACGGCACCAGATGCTCTGACATCATGAGTGGTTACATTTGTTAAAGCTAAACGTCAATGGCAATTTTCATAAAGTGTTTCCCCGCCTCAGAAGGCAGGACGAAAGGGGATTTCACAGGTCCATGTTCTAACAATCAGCATGGAGTGATTGGGGTATATGAACGTCAGAGGTGTTTAAAAGGCTTTGGTGACGTACTAACAACTAAAATAGATCCTTAGTCAGAGTCTGAAACATCAGTGTTGTCATTCATCTACTCTCCAGTATACATGTGTTTGGGCAAAAAACACAGCATGTTTGGGCAAGACATGTCAGTCTAGATTCATCCCTCCACTTCAAATCTAGCTCTAGGAGTGTATATTTCAAATTCAACAAACCACAGTTACCTCATCAGATGTTTTAAAGGATATTTACATCCAAACTCATCTAATTTAGAGATATTGCTTTTCAGACACACAACCATTTTGGGACGCTGTGTAAGATGCTAATAAAAGCAGAATGAAATGATTTGCAATTCATTGAATCCCTATATTGAATGAAAAACAGTACAAAGATGACATATCAAATCTTAAAACTGAATATATTTTTTAGCATTAATGGTGCCTTCAGAAATGTGTAAGTCACCCATGCCCGGTGTGCCAATGCACCCCCATACCATCATGGATGCTGGCTATTGCACTGTGTGCTGATAAGAAGCCGGGTGGCCCCTCTGCTCTTTAGCCCGGAGGAAACGGTGTCCATGATTCTCCAATTTTGATTAATCGGACCACAGGGCATTCTAAAATGAGCTCTGGCCCAAAGAATGTATGGTTTCTTCTTTGCATGGGAGAGTTTTAACTTGCGTTTGTAGATGCTGCAACATCGTTCCAAAACCATGCAGTGATGTCCACTAACAAATCGTGTCTGTTTTTAATTGCCAATTGACCTAATTAGTGGTGTGATGTTCCACCAGGTTTAGTTTTTTGACGTTCCACAACTTCTACAGTCTTTTGGTGCCACTGTCCTGTTGTTTGCACGCACATCATTGCGTTCCGTTGTTCTTTACACTTTACACAGAGTCCCAACCTTTTTCAATACAGGGCTGGATAATTTCACAGCGTTCTTCCGAGCAGTCATCTACAGTCATCTTCCGAGGGTCAACCCCAGGGTCGTCTCCAGGGTCAAATCCGGGTTTGTCTCCAGCGAGCGGGGTAATTCTTTTTTGGTGATCTCAATAAAAAAAAAAGGCCAACATTTGTCTCTCAGTGACGGCCGCCATGTTTTTGGCCCATCTGAAGTACCGCCTGAGAGCTTTGGTTTCTGACAAATGAGCAGGGGCTCACCCCCCCACCCCCACCGGTACACTACGTACCCGCTCACCTCTAGTGGTAATGGGAACCAGACATTGCACATTCTGACACATCTGATTGGTCCTGTGAAGACCACACCGCTCGGAATAGAGGGATGGGGACGGGTGAGGCAATCACACGACTGACCTGAAGAATGGCACCTAGAGCAGGTGGAGAAAACACACGCACGCACGCTCACACGTCTGCCAGGCCTCGCACATGCCCGGTGCCATGTGGGAAACACAACGCCTGACCAAAATAACACGTCATAAATGACCCATAGAGGGAGAGTGGGAAAGAGGAGAGTAGAAGAAGGTTTGGAAGAAAGAGAGAGAGAGATTGAGTGGGAGAGAAAGCGGGGGGGAAGCGAGAGCTCCACCATGAGAAGTCAGTTCCGGCCTTGTTCCTCAGCCAAACCTTTTTTTAATTGCAGGAGAAGACCACAAAACATTATTTTTACGACAGAATTCTGCTATTTATAAAGACGGATCAAAAGCTCAGCCGTCAGAAAGTTCTGTTTCATGGCATGGTGGCTGTTATTTTTAAAAACATTTCTTCTTCTGACACAGTTTCAAACCAATTTAACTGGTAGAAGCCACCGAACAGATTTCCCATCACAGCTGACATATGAAAGCTTCTCCCCAGCAGGCAGCTTGGCTAAAAGCTCCCTCTCAACTTGACCCCATGGCAGATGATTAAGATGAAATCAACATGGCCCTAAAACATTAGAACAGGGGGATTGGGGCTACCACATAGGCCTGGACAGGGCTTGGAATGCATCCCACCAGGGTCATTTATTTTCAGTTATGGCACTAAGGTTTTCAGCATAGTGATGCAATAAGACGCGGTTAACATTCACTGGCAGCGACGCTAGATTCCAATCAAAATGACACAGGGGAACATTTAAACAACGCATGTAACCGAAAGTACAGTGCTGGAATAATAATGGCGTTATTCAGGTATTCATGGCGTGGCACGAGGCTGAGCCGGGACCAATCCCGCGGTGACACACGTGATGTAGGCTGACGGGTTGGAGCCGCCATTGTTTAGATGTGCAGGACGCCAGTGTGTGTGAGTCCATAGACGTGTTTAACATTCTGAGGTAAATGCTAGGGTTCTCATCAATCATCCGTTATTACGAAAGACACTGTGTATGAGGAGGACCAGGAGGAGAAAGAGGAGAAGGACAAGAGAGTAGAAGGAGCAAAAGAGACAAAGAAGAAAAGGAGGAGAAAAAGGCGGGGGAGAGGGAGAGAGGAGTAGAAAAAGCTGGAGGAGGTGGAAGACATGGGACCATACTGAACCGCTGGGTTGTTGGATCTGTTCTTTCCACTGAGAAATGATGTTGCACAACCTTTTGCCAAACAGATAAAAAAGGGGGGAACCGTATAGTTAAGGACACTTTCTACTGGAAGAAGTTCAGCTATGGTTCTCCTTGTTTCTTATCGTTTGCTTTGGTCGCTTCTGTTGTGAAAACCAAATATTTAACGGTAAGTGGAATTAATAAACCCAAAAACCTGTAGTACACCCCAGGTCTACCAGCCAGTTAGAAATGAGAGAAAGAGACCTGGGTTGTACACCCCAGGTCTACCAGCCAATTAGAAATAAAAAAAGAGACCCCAGGTCTACCAGCCAGTTAGAGATGGGAGAGAGAGACACTTGGGAGACCTCCAGTAGCATGTTGAAGTTTAGAAGGTTAGGCGTTGTTCAATGTAATAAAAGCTAACCACTGAGATCAGTACCGGGCCTGAGGGGCTAGGAACTAGACAGGCGGTGAGGTTGAGCATAGCGTGGAGAGGGTTGGGCTGAGGTTCTGGGGGACTGTGGGAGCTTTGTGGTTCGGTCCTGGCCAAGATCCGGTTGGGTGGTGGGAGGGGACCACACGTTCTCGCTCCTTCACTCACCCCCCTTTTCCCCTCTCCTCTGGGCCAGGAAGCAGCAAGGTAATACCAGAGCAGGATCTTCTGGCTATTTGTCACTCCCCCGAACTGCAATCTGTAGCCCCTCTTGACTTGTTCCTCATTTCAAATGCAATAGATGTCGCCTTACACATACTGTGTTGGGGGCTGTATGGGGTGGACTGGGGGGCGGGGCTGTGTGGGG
>JACXGK010003551.1:0-22584 GCA_016801125.1 Novumbra hubbsi | reverse complement strand
AAGGCTTTCAGAGCAGTGTTCCGTTCTGCTAAGCACAGAGCATCACCACATATGTACTGTATATCTAAATGACACAGCGTGTAACTTTTACTACGTGAGGTCATTTTGTGGCGGGATTGAAAATTTAGTCTAAACACTTAATGGTTTGGCTGACGTACTATAACCGACATGTACAGTAAATATACATAAATCAAGCTGCTTGTGACATAGGACTTGTGGTTAAGAGTTCCCCCTGAAAGTGTCTGGAATTAGCAGATAATTTGCCCAAAATCATTAGCCCCGTGCTAACTCTCCATCAGGGCTGTGGTGTGAAGCTATGAAGCTAAACCGCAGCACCTCTTTGACCTGGTCTCATCTGGGTCTCTGGGCCCTGGTGAAAGTTGTGCCTGAGGACGAGGGTGTCATGGCGACACGGGCCTGGTCCGGAGCGGTCTCGGAGACTCCACCCACTCACATTATGACTCATAATATAGAGAACGCCGCAATTACCCAGTTAGCACGCGGCTGACGCTTGACGTGGGCTGGTGCTAACTGCCCTGGGCTCAGCCCGGTTCTGTTGGGCTCATTGGCTGCTGAAGCAATTGCCTGGGTGGATTTATAGCCCAAGTCAGATCCAATTGAGTTTAATTTGCATCTACAATTACAGTAATTAGGGATCGGAATCAGAACACTACGCAGAGAGAGTGTGAGCGAGCAAGAGAGTTTGGGGGAGACAAAACAGAGCGAGCGAGAGCGAGGGAGGGAGAGGGGAGAAGCTGTGACAATACTCAGGCATTGGCAATTGGCAGCCATTAGGGGTCTCCAGTTTCAGGTTAGCGAATGGGTGGACACACACGGTGTGAGAAACTGCAGCACATCTGCCTGCAGTCTACCCAGCTCCCTCCCTACTTTCACTGCTGTAATGGCGACAGCCATGAGAAACCCATCTATTTTCTCCATTTATTGACGTTAACAGTGCAGCTCGTTTTCCCCTCGTTCCTCTCCCTCCTCTCTCCGTGGCCTGATCCCCTAACAGAAGCCTGCTATTGATTAGACTGATTACACTTTAAAGACATTCATACTTGGCAATTATAGCATATTTACAGAAGATCTTAGGCCGTGACAATTACTTCTATATACACGCCACGGATTAAAGGGATATTTCCTTTTCTTTTTCGCTTGTTAGTCCTCGCCTCCCAGCGTTAGGGGTGTTGGCACACACAACCGAAGACATTCAGTGATGGAATGTTTGACTGGGCGATACTAGAGGCCTTGCAGGATGTGGAAAAATGTGGGACACGCAAACAAGGGAAATACCCCTTTAAGTCAAGCCACGATTAGAGAGAGAGGATGAATATCTGCCTGTCCTAGGGTTATTTCTACACAAAGAATACAACACACTGCTTTTGACTAGGGGCCACAGGGCTGTGGTGGTAATGAGTCCCCTATTTAGAGTGATTAGGGTGTTATAAGGGCCCCAGGCGGCGGGTAAGCAAGCTAACGGGAACACTCTCCGCCTGTTTATAGTGTAATAGAGTGCACGAAGAAAGTCACTGTTTGCACTTTGCATTTCAACATCTTAATTACAGAAGTCATTTATCTCCCATGGAGTATACATGTCAGAATAAGTCAGTTATAAACATTCAGCTCTTTACGAGACACTGGCATGTGGTGGTCGCGTCTTGCCGGAGGTATCTTAATATATCCCATTAGTAGCGCGCTCCTCTGGCTGTAGCGTAATACCTCGCTCGGAGACTTTAATCTAATTACGAGACGGTTCTCTGCTCTTCATCAGTCAAAGACAAATCGCCAACTTACCTCCTGGTACTAGTCACCTGAGGAACACTACCCACACTGACTGGACCTGTGTGCAAGTGAAGTTTTACTCAGATCATGTGCCACACGTCTCACATGCTCAACATCCAATCAGTGGCCCAGACCGGCAGTGTAATATAGAGGGAAGCTCACCCTATTCCAGTGATAGAAGAAGCAAAGCTAACTGACAGAATGAGTGGTGACGTTTTTCTGTATTTACAGCAAGTTACTACCAAACATGTAAAACTTGTGTGAAAGACATCTGGTGAGACTCCAGTTGACTACAAACCCCAGAAAATAATTGCTTTCCCCATACAGCCAGGCTGGACAGCAGGTACAATTTTACCTCAGTAGCCAGATACCAGCTAGAGAAGGTATCTGCAGAATAACAGCATAATCAGAACGTGACTTTCTAGACCCGTATACAAACAACTTGGTAAAGATCGTGTTTTCAGCACAGGTCCTTATGAAACGGTTCTGAGAAGCAGGCAGGCAGACTGGAGACCACTTCCTAGTGTCATGGTAGTTCAGGCACAGGGGCCACATATATACAACCGTGTCGTAATTATATAGACGGATGTGTTTTAAGTACGTCCATGCCATCAGTTGGCTGACTTGGTGACCTGGAGTGGAGATCATGGTTAATAACACTGGGTTATTTATAATGTGTCAAAACGTGTTATATATAATGTGTCATCATGTTATGTACCATGTATGTAATCATCATCATCGATCACTAGAATACATGGCTACTAAACTGTTAATGTAACCACTGATGAGAATGCAGGCCTTTCCAACATGTAAAAGTGTTTCACAACTTGCGTTTGTAGGGATGCATTACAGCATGTCTGTTAAAATCTTTAGCATTCCTCCCTATGCAGCCCAGAGAGCAAACGAGTTGGACTATTAGTGAGGTTTTGAATTCTGTGCCTACTTTATTCTACTGTTCTGCTCTACTACATTGTGTTATACACCGTTTCACCTTACAGTGCTCTACTATATCCAGTGTCTTGTGGCAGCCTGGTTAGTGTCTCAGCTCTGGAAACGTTAGACACCCAAAGGCCATTGAAGCAGGTGGTAATAAACAGTACAGTAATTAACCTAAGAGAGAGAGACGGGGATAATGAAAGCACTTCTAACATTACATGTTCTTATGTTTTGTGTATGTTTGTGTTTTTTTTCAGTGTAAACAGCAAAGACCGAGCATGACAGGAAGCGAGTGCAGTCTACACATTAATCCTTATTGTAAGTACAATCAGATACACTATTCCAGTGGATTATATTCACTCTAGTACTGTCCCAGTGGATTATATTGACTTCTGTTCTGTCCCAGAGGATTATATTCACCCCAGGACAGTCCCAGTGTATTATATCGATTTATTTTCTGTCCCAGTGGATTGTATTCACTCCAGGACTGTTCCAGTGGATTGTATTCACTCCAGGACTGTTCCAGTGGATTATATTCACTCTAGTACTGTCCCAATGTAATTGAAGAAGACTGGGATCCAACCCCCTCCACTTAACAGACACGTGGGAATCTGGGCCAGTGTTGTGGCCAAAGTGTGAATACTGATGACCTCCTCTTCCCTGATTAAAACCACATTGTGTCCTGCTAACGCCTTCTGCAATTACGTCATCCAACAGCCATTTTATTTGGAGTGCGCCTATCTTTAATGAATCACTAAACAGGGCATGGAAAAGGTTCTTCAAGAGCCAGCGGTAGAGCAGAGATCTGGTTAGAGAGTTGATTCTTTCTCATCAGGTAAAAGGGAAGCAAGCGCATACATCTGTGCTACTTACACATATCTTAAAGCAACAGAACACTCTTTTAAGATATTGGATCCCTGCTGAGGTTCTGGTAAGCAGAACTGTTCTGAAAGACACTGCTCTATACTGAGCCCCTTGAAACTGAGACCCCTGAAACTGAAATAAAACGAAACGTCGGAAACCACTAACGGCAAACCTGTAACAGTTGGACCTGACAACATGAAACAGACCTGAAAACAAACAAAAAGTTATACTTCAAAACCTGAAACAGTTGGACCTGACAATGTGAAACCGTTGAACCAGGCTGTTCATATCGTGCCAACTGGTTGTCATGCCAAGCCATTACACAAAGCCCAGGGACGGCCGGGAGTGCAAACTGAACCTGTGAAACAACGAGTCTGTCTGACTCCTCCAGGCAACTAATGCGCTGACTCCATGTGATGCAGCATCAAGCCGATTGGCACACCATGTCGGACAGCAATACTTTCACAGCTGCAGGTCACAATCGTATCGAACGGGTGGGCCAGATGATGAAAACATGATTTGATGTGTGGACTGGGGGAACACGGTGTTTCTCAGTCACCCTGCCTGAGTGAGAAGCATTCATTATGGAGTCCCATGCCAGCATGACTCTTTCCCAGAATGCTTTTCTGCTCTCCAGGCAGATCGGAGCTGAGTACTCTCAGGGGTTTTCCCTAAATAACACCCTATTCCCCATTTAATGCAAAACTTTAAATCCAGCTTTTGACTAAGTGATGATACTCACAGTACTGACTCAAGGTATTGACTCAGAAATGACTCTCGTATATAACCAAGGTAAGGTAATGGTTCACCCTGTATATAACCAAACTGACCCAATAGTAGACCCACAGTATATAAGCAAGGTTTCGAAACAATATTCTCTGTGTATGACAATGTCTTGACTCGGAAATCTCAACGTCTACACTGTTTTGGTGAAGCTGAACATGAAGACACAGATCCACCACCACTGGCCAATCCGTTCTGCTTCTGATCACGGTGGACTTTGCAGGCCACAAACCAGAGGCAGATCCTCATACCGTAGTGCCACTCGGAGGCCGGCTGACAAATACAATTTGATTTGACATAAACACACAAGCTCTGACTTGGAAGGTGTTTCATGGGGCTGTTAAATTAGTCCGTCTTTATGGATCCAACCACACGTGAGCCACTACTATTTTTGCCGCCCAGGATTGATTAAGCGGTTCAGTGTTGTCAGTCCGGTTTGGATTAGCCAACGCACGCGTGAGGATGTCGTGTGTATGTAAATGATGAACTGTAAGACACTGCTTTATCTGTGGCAGGGAGTCAAACTTCTGGCCTTGAGCTTTGAAGTTAATTATGAGATGTTTATGTCAATTATTGAATTCTGACAAATTTATAAAGGTTTCATCCTCCACGTCTGGGAAAGACAGGGGATTTCTGCTTTAACAGAGCGATTCAGACGACTGCAAGTAATCAGATCTGTACAACAGTAGGCACATACACAGTTGCTGTTCCTTGACCTTAAACAACAATTCCTACTGATTCAAACAAAAAGCAAAAGAAAATGAAAAACAAAAGGATTCTTTTGTCGGGAGCTCCGTCGTAACGGAATTAAAAACGCATGTTCAAATAACACAACAAAGAGGAGAGAGGTTCAGTAGTCAGTATCCCCTTAAGAATGTGAGTTGTTTCAAAGCTTCGATGCAGTACCCTCCAACACAACATGCCTACCAGCACTTTCTCAGCAGAAAATGTCCACATATACTTATGTCAACAAGAGAGACACAGTAGAACAATGAAAACAATGTGCCACACAGATGTTGTCTACATCAGCTACTTCTTCCTCCCTGAATCTCGCTTGGAAACGGGTTTAGACTTCACGTCTTTCTGTAGCTTCGCTCCGCACGGACACACAGCATATTTACACAACTCTGGAGACTTCTATCAGCCTCGTTGCTCTAATGATCATATCTGGAAGACAGACACATCCAGGCGATGTGGGATTTCACCACTGGTGCGAGGGAGCCAATGGCAAAAGAGAATGAGGTGAAGGGTCATGTCTCAGGCGGGGGAGGGGGTGCGGTCCACAAAGAATGAGCTGGAAAAAAAGGCTACGCCAGACAGACGTCAGTCACCTGGGCCACGTCAAACGATGACACCCCCCCCCCCCCCCAACGTCTCTCTTCTGTGTGGCGGTGGGCAACATCTGTTGCTTTAATAAGAGACCATGTCTGGGCGAGAGCCTTACTAAACACCAGGGATGAGGGGCAGAAGGGAGAGGAGGGGAAAAGAGAGCAAGACACAGAGAGAGCAAGGGGGAGGAATAGAAGGAGAGGGAGAGTGAGGGAGAGAGAGGGAGGGAGGGAGGGAGGGAGGGGGAGAGAGGGAGGGAGAGAGAGAGTGAGGGAGAGAGAGAGGGAGAGAGAGGGAGGGAGGGAGAGTGGGAGGAATAGGAGAGGGAGAGTGAGGGAGAGAGAGGGAGAGAGAGGGAGAGTGGGAGGGAGGAAAGTATGAATAGAAAGAGTGAGGTAAAAAGAAAGCCCTACATTGTGGTGCTGAGAAGACGGGTCGGGAGAACTTGTCCTGTCGGGTCAAACTTTACTAACCACAACCCTTAAATACGAATAGCTGTGAAAACACTGCTGTTCAAACGTCACATCGCAAGACACAAAACACCTGACAAACATCAGACACATTGGAAACATTTACATTTCCCACAGACATTAAGACAAATCAGAATAAACAATGAAGAAAATATGGCTTGGATATTAAAGGCATGTAAGAAAAAAAGATGTTAAATTACTTAAAACTGAGACAAACTGAGACAGAAGGACAAACTGAGGCAGAAGGATAAACTGAGGCAGGAAGACATACAGAGACAGGAGGACAAACTGAGACAGGAGGACAAACTGAGACAGGAGGACAAACTGAGACAGGAGGACAAACTGAGACAGGAGGACAAACTGAGACAGGAGGACAAACTGTGACAGGAGGACAAACAGAGACAGGAGGACAAACGACGAGGAACCAGTCTGGGCCAGAGAAGAGCAACTAGGGAGGGAGGTAGAGAGGGAGGGAGGGATGGAGGAAAGAGGGCTTCTGTTGAGCACAAAAGAGGTCCAGTAAACAGCCCACGTGTAAAACATTAGAGTTGATCACAGATCAAACAGAGCTTCCTTCCTCCTGGAGGGCCCACAGTAGTGCCCTGCCCCAGTGCATGCTGGGAGGAAACGCTTTACAACATCCTGAACACTGACCAGCACTGCCCAGGGGAGGACAGGAGAGAGACAGAGAGGGGAGGAATGAGGGAGGAAGAGAGAGGTAGGTGGGGAGCCTGGTCTAATCTCTTTACAGAAGACTGAACCACTGTCTACTACTGCCTCTTCATCATCCTCCTACACATCTTCCTCTCTCATCACTGTGCTGAGTCACGGGCCCTGTTGCCTCTCTCCATTGTCCCGTGACGGACAGACACAGACACGCCTGCTAATGTCTGACCTTATTTAGTCACGATACAAAAACACCTTCCTGGCTGGTCCCCTTTACACAGAGTCTGTGTGACCCCAGACCAAGCCTGGAGGTGAGCACTTCAACGCTCCCTAATACAACCCTTCTTATCTAGCTATAGTAGCAGCAGTCTTCTACCACACATACACACAAACACATAACCCCCCCCCACACACACACACACACACACACACACACAGGCTCAATGTTCTGGTAAGGAAATATGATCTTGCTTACAATCACAATAAGCTGCTTGATTTAAAATATGCCTCTTAGTCGGAACAGCAAACATGTGAGTTGTAGTAGCCTGTGATGGCCGTGGCGGGATCACTCTGCATCAGGGTCTCATCCCAACCCCAAACCTCTGCTTCCCTTTGTGAAACCGTATGCGTCTCCGCCTGCCTCTAACGTAAATATTGGTAAGGGAGCGGTCCAGGATGAAGAGCCTGAGGAGAGACGTGTCCTTCAGTAAGTACGCTGCGACAGCATCCCAAATGACACCCTATTCACATTGGAGCAATACCGCCATGATGAAGCCAGTTCTCTTCTCCCTGGATTAGGGGATGTGGTGCTGTTCGGATGTGGACTGGGGACCCAACTCATGAGGGAAGCTCTCTCAGACGGCTGTGTCTGGATCCAATAGGGCCCCGAACACAACATCGTACAGGGATCATCCAAAAGCCATTCCCCAGTTTTGAAAGTCAAATAGGTATACTGATCTGTCTGTAGATCATACCTTTAAGAGATTATTAATGTGTAGCTGCTATTTCTTTTACGTATTTTTTGTAGTCACTTGTCTCTGTTCTTTTCCTTGCATTTCAAAGCAAGAACCGTCAAGAAAGAATGGCTTTGACAGGTTTACTGTGTGTTCTTTTAAAACAACCATTACAACACCAACACACACCGGCCATCTTTCGATGTGCTCCGTTTGTGACAGAGATGGAAAGAAAAAAGGACGAGAGCGGGAGAAAGAAAAAAGAAAGACACAGTGAAAGGTACAGGAAGAAGAACGGAGGAGAGAGGAACACTGTCCAACATGTGCCTCTCAGCTGGCCTCTCCATCAAACCCTCTTGCTGTTCTTTGAACGCCAGCTAAGTGCCTCTAAAATCCCAATAATATCAATCCATTAAACAGCCTAATCTGTGTGGGACTCCAGAAACATCCTTCTTGAAAAATCTTCAAATGGTTTTCAACTTGTTAAGAAGTAGAAATAAAGAGGAACAATGAGGCTTTGAGTCTTTCGTGATTGAGGCCAGTTGTGCCAGCAGCACTTGGATCATTTTACTCATAGAAACATATTGAGCAAAGCATTTTTTTTTTTTTTTACTTCAGAATTTGCGTGTGGTAAAACGGGCAAAACCAGACCCACGTTAGTCTCTGACTGCTGCCATCCGAACCAGGCGGTCCGGCTAACGGGGAAAAGAATCGCCCTATTTGAATCTCCATTAAATGTCTAGTGAAGAGTTTTACTTAGAGCAAATACTTTGGCGCAACGACGGGAAAGAGTTTACTAGACTACTGATTTTGCGTTTCATTGCGTTTTGTCTTTCCCCCGGTGCATTTCTGTACGTAAATGTTTCCTCTGTGCCCACAAGCAATGGCGAGGGCCTGCTGCAGAGGATGCTTTCCGCTGAAATGTTAAATCTTTCTTCCCTGCTTGGCCAGGAACAAGACTTTGCTGGACCACATGGATGCATGAATTAACCCTTTTCGCCGTTGTTTATCATCCACGGCATCTGAAAATCCAGGTCTTTATACTGGCAAATGCAAATGAAGAAAATCCGATGCTTACCAACCCATCCTGTGCCATCCCATTGGATTCCCATGGACCAATTTAAACCTAATGGCATAAATAGTGTTTTGGACATATAATGCTTTTGGTGTGTGGAACACAGTGACCTGGGTTAGAGAACCTCTAACCCGATAAATGAATTGGAAGTGGTCAGAAACTGGTACGTTCAGGTTCTATGATAGCCCACAAAACGTACAACTATAATGACACATTTCACTAAACATCGGAAAATTCACAAGGAATATAGAGAAAATGGGAAAACACACGAGTGCTAAATATGTTTGTGCCAGTGTGGGGGGTACTCTCTGGAAGCCAGGTCCTTGTTTAGAGGTTTTAGGAACTAACTGCACATGAATCATATCAACTGAAATTGTGGGCAAGGTCAATTAGCTTAATTCCTTAAAGTGTTCTCATGTGTTTACGGAATGCTAATCGTGTCTGTTCTTAACCACAGACATTTCTTGAGTCCAGGTAGTCCGCTGCAGACTTCTAGGTACCTGAATACCTACTTTACAATGGCTAAGACAGAGGAGAACAATGCCCTTCAATCCTCATGTAACCAGTCGATATTAGATCCCATTTGTCATCCAGCCATTCAATCTTAAATCCTATCCCACAGCCAACTCCTTTAAAGTCCACCAGGGCGTTCCAGGGTTGTAATGTGTCTTTTATTAGATGAGCAATAAGCCATTATGCATTCTGTCCCTCTGCCACAGAGCGGAGCAGAATGCTAGTGGCTTCACACGTGGACATCTGAAGGCACGGGCAGATTCCTTCCTACGGTCTCTTTCCTACCGTGTGACGGAAGGCTCTCCGGGAGCCGGAAAACACCGGAGGAACGCTGGCGGAATGTTATGGGAACATTACCCCGAATGCCGTCCGCCACATGTTAGTGAGCCAGGGGCAGGCACGAGAACATCTGCTGAGATGATTACCACACTCCCACTGGAGCGGGGCGGAGGAGAGGGGAGATAGGAGAAGAGAGGAGATGAGAGGAGATGGGAGGAGAAGAGAGGAGATGGGAGGAGAAGAGAGGAGATGGGGGGAGAAGAGAGGAGATGGGAGGAGAAGAGAGGAGATGGGGGGAGAAGAGAGGAGATGGGGGGAGAAGAGAGGAGATGGGAGGAGAAGAGAGGAGATGGGGGCAGAAGAGAGGACGCGACGAGAGGATTGACATTATGGACTATAACATTCCACACCACTTTAGCGCTCGGAGAGACAGCAGAACGAGTCCGTCTAATGGCCGTCCGTGAATCTCACAAATCCAACGGAAAGAAACCCGATCTGCTCTGCACGCATACATTACCTCTAATCCTGCATAGGAAACCATCTCCTGCCCGGTGACAGGCTTCGTAAAAGTGACAGAGAGGGCGGTTACTCACTGATGGACGGAAAGACGACCCAAATTCAACCCACAGGATGCTCAGATGTCAAAATATCAGGTGCAGCAGTGGAGAAAGAAGCGCACCGCAGCAAGTCCCGACACACACACACACACACACACAGAGGGTAACACCAGTAGAATCCACAGCTCTGCCCTTGGTGTTGAAAACAGGGAGCCCCCAGATCACCATCTGACCAGCCGAGTGTATTCTTAGCAGCCGGCATCCTTCCGCA
Source organism: Novumbra hubbsi (assembly GCA_016801125.1). NCBI lineage: Eukaryota > Metazoa > Chordata > Actinopteri > Esociformes > Umbridae > Novumbra > Novumbra hubbsi. The sequence goes on along the minus strand of JACXGK010003551.1, from coordinate 12,103 downwards.
TCCTGCCTGCAGGATGGCCCTGCCGCTCGGCTCCACCGCCAGAGTCACAGAGTCAACACTCAACGCAGCGGCCCTGGAGCAGAACCTTTCTGAGGCCGGGGACAGCTGAAGAGTGATCCGGGCCACCTCGGGCCCACGCAGCCGAGATGGGACCCGACTTCTTCCTGGTTCATCTGACCGCGATGCCAAAACAACGGGACGACCCAGGGAGGGTTCAGCGAAAAGGTCCTCACCTCGTGTGCCAGGATGAGGCACGCCGTGCTGTCGGGTTGACCGGCTGTGTGTGTGTGTGTGTGTGTGTGTGTGTAGCTCCCAGAAGGCCACAGTGCTGCTCGGGGGCCTTGGGTTTATCATGTTAAACAAATGGGATGATGACAGGGACGACGGGAAGGAGAACACACACCTTGAAACGCCTCAGCGATTGAATCACACCTTTAAAACATGCACACGTATCCATCTAGCGAAAGCCAATCCAGCTACAGGGTGCTGGGCTGTGGGCACCGGCCCCATTAGAGGTTGTTGGATGCTGATGCCAACCTCAGAAATTCTGTTTGTGACAGTTTGGCTGGAAACATATTTTTGTGTAAGGGCTACGTCTCCTGCTATCTACTCCACGCTCTTGAGACAGTACTGGGAGACCCGGCAAAGCTTCTTGCGACGGCACATATAGTCCTGGAGGAGCTGGACATATAGATAAACAGGCATACAGACCGACAGAAAGACAGACAGATGGACAGACAGACAGGAAAAAAGACAGGCAGACAGACAGACAGACAGGAAAAAAGACAGACAGGCAGACAGACAGGCAGACAGGCAGACATACAGGCAGACATACAGATAGAAACACAGACTGGTGGGCAGGCAGGCAGACAGACAGACAGACAGACAGGCAGGCGGGCAGACCGACAGAAAGACAGACATACAGACGGACATACAGACAGACAGGCAGGCAGGCAGATAGAAACACAGACAGACAGGTGGGCAGGCAGACAGACAGAAAGACAGACAGACAGACAGGCAGACAGGCAGACAGACAGGCAGACAGGCAGACAGGCAGGCAGACAGACAGACAGGTATAAGTCCTAAATCCCACTAACCCTTATGTTTGGTTTGATGAATACAAGTGTTGTGGTTCTTGTTCTCACAGAGCAGAAACCCTGAGCGGAGCTTCTGACGGACCACAGACATTCAGGGAATGAGCCACAAGCTGTATACAGAAGTCAGCACCGACCACAACGGCCTCTTACCCCTCCACCCCCCACCAGAAAACCCAGCTAGTACACAGGCCTGTCCTCCTCATCTCCTCCTCTTGTGTTCTGTCCTGTCCTCCTCTTCTGTCCTTTCCTCTCCTCGTGTCCTGTCAAGCCTGTCTTGTCTAATATCCTTCCACTATCCTGCCACCATCCTACCACCAGTTTACCACTATCCTGTCACTGTCCTGCCACTGTCCTACCACCATTCTGTTACCAGTATGCCAATATCCTACCACTTTCCTTCCCCCATCCTACCAGTATTCTACAACTATCATGCCACCATCCTGCCACCAGTCTACAACCATCATACCACCATCCTAACATTACCCAACCACCATCCTACCAGCATCCTACCATCATCCTGCCACCAGTCTAAAACTATCATACCACCATCCTAACATTATCCAACCACCATCCTACCACCATCCTGTCACCAGTTTACAACCATCATACCACCATCTTAACATTATCCAACCACCATCCTGCCACCATCCTACCACCATCCAACCACCATCTTACCACTTTCCTTCCACCATCCTACCAGTATCCTTCAACCATCATACCACTATCCTACCACCATCCAACCACTATCCTACCACCATCCAACCACCATCCTACCACCATCCAACCACCAACCAACCACCATCCAACCACAATCCTTCCACTATTCTAACATTATCCTTCCACTATCCTCGGGCACAGGAAGAGAGCTATATTTGTCCAGTCCCCAAGCCCACAGGAAGCTGAGTAAAAGTAGATCCATTCAGTGGATGACAGACTATCCAACACAGGAGTCAGTTCTGATACACTATTGCAGACCCGGTGCTTTTGGGCTCATATTCACCACTATCCATCTCTTCCAAAGCGTCTCAACAAACCCCTAATCACTTCATCTCCCTAATGATTAGTAATGACATTGAATGTGATGTCCTCTCGCTCTCATTCTCCAGGAAATCAGCTCTCGTGGAATACGATACGTGTGTTTTATCATTTGGGAAAAAGGGAACTGTATCCATCAAGACTTTCCCACAAGAAGAATCCCAAAAATCACTGAAGAAAAATTTGACAAAAAAGAAATATTCCACCCATAAAGCTGTAGCAGTTCTCTGGGGGTTCTTGTTCAAATACTGCATGTTCTGAGATACTTATCCGTGCTTATTCCAAACATCATCTGCTGGATCTGAGACACAAACCCCTCTGATTCAAACCATAAATTCCGAATGTTTAATAAAAACTGATGTTTGATTTACTCCACAAACTGCAGTACCATTTTTAAAACAATTCTGTGGTGCATCAATCGTGCTGCTGTCACAGTGATGTGATGTATCTCCGCTGGGGAACCAGAGCCAGGTGTTTCATTTACCCACTGACAAAACCTCTGTTTACTTTGGCTCGCCCCTCCCCACATCCACCTCCTCACGCCGTTATTTTCTCCCCTCTCCAACCATTAATAATAATAAAATAAAAGGTGAGGGATGAGTTAGAAGAGGTAGAGATAAAGATAATGAGGTAGGCAGGGAGAAAAGAGAAAACTAGAGAGGGAGCACAGGAGAAAGGAAGGGTTAGAGAAGAGAGGGAGCTGTTTAGTTCAAAAACTAATATTTTTGTATTTTGGTTTATTACTGTGCAAGTAATACCATTTATACATTGTTGATATGCGCCTTTAGGACCCTGGGAATAAAATGTCAACAACCTGGTCAATAAACATCATAAAAAGTGGCCCGAAAACCGGCAGAAACATATTTCATTATTTATGTTGTATATTGGGACATTACAGAACAGGACAAATCTACGGAAGGAAACCAGTTGCTTCTGGATTTGATCGCAAAGGATGGGGCAACAGACGGTCTGTGAGCAACAGACGAGGGGTCAGTGGGCAACAGACGAAGGGTCAGTGTGGCATTGCTTCCGGGTGACCGCCCAGCATTCATCTTTCAAATATCAATATAGCATCAAACACCTAAAAGACTGGCAATATAATTATCAAATACTCCTAAAAGACTGGCAATATAATTATCAAATACTCCTAAAAGACTGGCAATATAATGATCAAATACTCCTAAAAGACTGGCAATATAATGATCAAATACTCCTAAAAGACTGGCAATATAATGATCAAATACTCCTAAAAGACTGGCAATATAATGATCAAATACTCCTAAAAGACTGTCCATATTATCACTACATGCAGCTGGATATGATACAGCTACATGTCTAAGACAGCTTTAGTGAAGTCCATGGTGGTAAAATACTCTAGAAATGTGTTTGTTTGTTCATTTACAACTCTGTTTACAGGAGTCCTAAAACACAAATTATACACACATTGATCTCAAATATCCAACTAATAATGAGGAAAAAAAGTGTGTGTTAATCATTATCCTATGGTGTGGTAATCACTATACTATGGTGTGTTAATCATTATCCTATTGTTATCACCGTCCAATGATCAGATTGGTTATCACTGTCCACAGACTGACTGGTTATCACTGTCCACAGACTGACTGGTTATCACTGTCCACAGACTGACTGGTTATCACTGTCCACAGACTGACTGGTTATCACTGTCCACTTTCTATGTGATTATCAACATTCCGTGGTCTGACTGGTTATCACCTTCCCATGATCTGTGTGTGTGTATTTATGTCACAATGTGTGTGGCCTGGTGAGTTCCTCTCTTTTGAGTAGCAGCAAGCAGTGGAAAGCAAACTGGGAGATGTGTGTGTGAGTGTGTGGGGGGGGGAGGCGCTTGGCACAAGAATAGAGTAAGTGGTGACTGGGGCAAGTGTTTACTGAAGCATCAAATGAATAATTTCACTTTTGGATCTACAGTTTAGGAGGGAGGAAAGAAAATAAGAGAACAAAAGAAAAGAAAGAAAAATTGAGTAAGAGAGAAAGAAGAAGAAAAATAAAAGGCACACAATTACTACAAAATAAATGTAGCAGAGTGAATGATACATTGCCTATCTTGAGACTGCTAATATGTACTTGGACACTTAGATAAGGGATAACACCTTTAAATGGCTCACTGCAGTGTGCCACAGATTAGAGAAGTGTGTGTATGTGTTTTTAAAAAGCAGCAATATTAAGTGTGTAGCTTCGGAGGTGTGGTTGGATGACACACCACCACCTGCAACCCCACACTATTTCACCGGGCGGTGTTCATGACTGTCGCGTCCATCATTTCTTATGTACCCCACAGGCTGAAAAACTCCATCAATTCACCACTATGTCATCGGTTTGGATTTCACAAAGACCAGGTAACAATGGCTGCATTTAAAGTTACTCAACAGGCACATGTTCTTCGACCAAACCTCCAAGAAGTTGTTTGGCTGCTCTGCCAGACGCCACGTTTGCCCACAACGAAAAACAACCTACCTTGTTTAAGAGAAGCAGATTACATACCGATATGTCCACCAAGTACATCTACAGTTGGATCTGACTAGAGTAACTCCCTAAAAAATACAAATGGGAGGCAGAGTAAAGTAAAAAACAACATCAACTGTCTAGGTAGGATGTGGGGCCTCCACCAACCGCCAGCAAGGGTCTTGGCCAATGGTCTTCCAGTCTCTGGAGGGGAAACAACACCATTCGTCCAAAGGATATTCCCTCATTTCGAATGTTGATGATGGTGGTGGAGAGTGCTGTATAACATGGGGGTCCAAAGTCTAGGTGTTAAATTGGGATCTGGTGAATGCAAACGACCCTAGCGTGTGATTCACATCAACAAGGCACTGTCAATGGGGGCCTTGTCATCCTGTAAGTGATCTAATAACAAACCCAGGTTCACAGTCCTTTCCACTGGCCACTTGGATTTAAATTCAACTGGGCATTTCTATACACATATACGAGCATCATAGAATGTCCGTTGCTTTATGTCATAATGCAGACACACACACACACACTTTCACTGACTAAAGCAAAACTCAGTTTGGTAACTTCAAACTGTTTCACATGCGAAAACACTAACTTGTACATGTGTCTTTGAAAGTCACACATTCTGCCAGTCCCCTTGAAGTGCCGTGCGTTTCTCAGGCCAGAGAAGTGGGCCCCATTAAGCCAGCTTCTCTCTCTCTCTCTCTCTCTCTCTCTCCGTGTCCATCTCTATCTATCTCCCACTGTGTCTCTTTCTCTCTCTCTCTTTCTCCCACTGTTTCTCTTTCTCTCTCTCCCTCTAATTTTCTCTGTTTCTCTCTCTTTTTACATACGAGAAGTTTTCAATTAAAGTGTTCCATTACAAGCAGGGACCAGCCTGTAGAGCCTGGCCTGTCAGGGGGGGGGGCTGAGAGGAGCTCTGTAAGAGCTGAAACCACAACAAAGGCAGCAGGCTAAAGGAGCAGGCTAAAGGAGCAGGCTAAAGGAGCAGGCTAAAGGCAGGCAGGCTGGACATTCCCGAGACTCCTGCCCGCCCATGTACTTAGAAAAATCCTTATTTTTCAAGTCAGGAAAATGATTTCAGCTGTGTACATTGACAGCGGCCTCGTCGCAGGAGACCGGGGGGGTGACGGGGCTGAGAGTAGTGTCCTAACTCTGATGGAACCCTTCCCCGGGGGACATGATTCTGTTAGTAACTGAGAGAGCACCGTTATACGATCAAATTAAAGAAGTGTTAAGTGTTTCCAACTGAATCCTGTATCATTTGACTCTCAATTTCGGCATTGCAACAGGTTTATTTTCCCTCTTTGAGTTGATCTATCCGCGCTGATCCATAAAAATACTGAGTGTTACGAGGTGAGGTCTGCCTGAGAGGGAAGTGGAAGATCTGAAGGGGAGTCAGACATAGAAAAACAGCACATAGATCTTCCAGGCTATTTATAAGTGCTCCATATTTTAGGTTTGAAGTCAGAAAGGGTTTCTAATGGCATCTTGTTCACTATACGTGGGTGCTAAGCACTACCTGGGACCTAGATATTCTGGTCAAATGCAGTGCACTAAATAGTGAATTTCATGCTGTTTTGGATGGAATCACTGATTGTAAGGGTGGTTTAGCACTGCCCAATAGCCTAGCTATAACCCCGCCCTCAAGAATACTGTTTCTGTTGTAAGGGTGGTATAACCCCACAGCCTATCCAAGATAAAACCCAGCCTCCTAGCTTACTGTCCAACAATGCAGGAATGGTATAACCCCACCCCTTTGGCCAAAAATATAACCCCGCCCCTTAGCCCAAAAATATAACCCCGGCCCTTAGCCCAAAAATATAACCCCGGCCCTTAGCCTACTATAGACAACCGACATCCTGAAGCTATTATTTAATGTAGAGACATCAGACTGGGGCTGCCTCCTTAAATCACTCATTCAATTATGAGTTAGGAAGTGCTTATGGGCAGTATAAACAGAGTGCTGTCAATGTCTACCAGCGATTATCTCCCAAATATTCATGAACATAGAGCCTCAGAATGGAGGAGGAGCTAAATGTTAACTTTGTCTTCTCATATCATGCATCTCCTGAAGAGGAAGAGAGACTACACAGAGATTACAGAAGAAGGATAACTGTGGTTAAGAATAGAACCATGAAGGATAATATCTTGGTAAGGAATAAAACCAGGAAGTATCATGATGCGCATGAATAGAAACAAGAACGATAAACAAAGTGTTACAAATAGAACCAGGATGGATAATAACAATGTAAGAGACCAAACCAGGAAGCACAACAGATTGTTTGAATATATATCGGTTAACTATGGTTGTCAGAAAATGTGTTTTGTGAAGAATATTTCGCTCTGAAGATAATAGGTGAGTTAGGATGGGGACATGGAGGATAATGGCTGAATTAGGATGGGGACAGGGTGGATAATGGCTGAGTTAGGATGGGGACAGAGTGGATAATGGCTGAGTTAAGATGGGGACAGAGTGGATAATGGCTGAATTAGGATGGGGACAGGGTGGATAATGGGTGAGTTAGGAAGGGGACAGGGTGGATAATGGCTGAATTAGGATGGGGACAGAGTGGATAATGGCTGAGTTAGGATGGGGACAGAGTGGATAATGGGTGAGTTAGGATGGGGACAGGGTGGATATTGGGTGAGTTAAGATGGGGACAGGGTGGATAATGGCTGAGTTAGAATGGGGACAGAGTGGATAATGGCTTAGTAAGGATGAGTACAGGGTGGATAATGGCTGAGTTAGAATGGGGACAGGGTGGATAATGGGTGAGTTAGGATGGGTACAGGGTGGATAACGGCAGACTCTGTCTCAAACCCTCTCGTTCTCCCCTCTCCACCTCTTACTCCATCTTCCCCTCTATCGCCCCTTCCCTGTCTCCCTACTCCTTCAGATGTGGTCACCATCCCCACAGACACCAGGGAACCTCCTGCTCCAGACGACCGCTACTTCCCATACGGGCAACATTACTTACTGGCTGCCTTTCCCTCCCTCCCTCCCTCCCCCGTTCCCTCTCAGCCCCTGGTTGGTCTATAGGTGTGGTCTCCACAGAGCTATGACACAAGCTAGATCACAAGAGAACTCTTTTGTCAGAAAATGTGTTTTGTGAAGAATATTTCCCTCTGAAGTCCGTCAGCTTCCTCTCCGCTCACATCTTTCCCCCACATGGTAGTGCAGTAGACTACCTCCCAAATGGAACCCTATTCCCTAAATAGCCCACCTAATTTAAGCAGTGCCCTTAGGTTTCTGCACAAAGGTAGTGCAATTCATAGGGAACAGGTTGCAATTTTTGACTCAAAAACACTGGTGCTGATCTGGGGCCGGCTGCATTGACATGCCAGGGTTAAGACGTGTCACTCAGTCACGACGGTGCGTCATCGTTGCCACGGGAACCTGACAGACCTCCCCGAGGCGCCCTCACCGCGGCCCGCCTCCCCCCGGGGACGGACTCCTCCTCCCAGCTAGGTCTCACCCACCGCCCTGATCACCGGCCCCTCGGGGAGGGTGCGTTGACGAATGACACCAGGCTAATTATGAACGACACTTCAAAATAGATTGTGGTCAAATGGCTTGGCAATAGGCTTTGCCTGGGTGTGTGTGTGTGTGTGGGAGGGCACCAGAGGGGGGAGGAGGAGACACCTACTGGTAGAAGTCCTTGCGCAGGACAGTTCGGGTTAGAGGGTTGTCTGCCTGGGGGGCCATGCTGATGGAGCCGATCTTCAACACCAGAGTGTCCTCTCTGTTCAGCTGGGGATCTGAAAGACACAGGACAATATAAACGCTACAATATAGACCACAATACAATGTAGAACGCAATGGAATATAGACCGCAGTACAATGCAGACCGCAATGTTCTATAGACCACAATGTCCTATAGACCACTATACAATGTAAATGACAAAACAAGACACACGCAAAATACAATGTAGACTACCATGTAATACAAACCACAACACAAACCACAAAACATGAGACGTCTCCTTCAGACCATTCTGGATACCAGGCTTTATGTCGACGATGACTACCCAACACTGACGTTAACCTTCAGGTAAACAGACTGCGCGCGCGTGTGTGTGTGATGAGGTCTCACCCGCGTGTTTGTCCCGTCTGTCTTTCCCCTCCTGGTTTCCTGGGCAGAACAGCCTGATGACGGAGGTGTTGACGTACATCAGGGGCAGGCCGCGCGACGTCAGGGCGTGGCTCCGCATCGGTTGGCCGGCCGACTTGCCCCGGTCCCGGTAGCGCCTCGGCAGCGCGGCGTGGAACACCCCGACGGCGGTGGCCAGCAGGGGGCAGGAGAGCACCAGGTCGAAGGGCTGGGCGGTCAGCAGGATCTCCCTCAGGTACTGCGGGGAGCCGTCCCCCATGCCCTCGGCAAGTCGCTGGGCCACGCGGGACCCTGACCGCTCTGCTCGCGTGGTCAACTTGTGGCGAACGTTCCTGGTCACCGCCTGGTTGGAGGGAACAGCGAAACCCAACAGTCGATATTAATAATCCCAATACAGATAATGGCAGTCATGGTGAAAGTCATGAAGAAATCTACCTGAGTGTAGGTGATGGACAGGAAGCCGTGCTGCTGGTGGGAGGGCACCTCCAGGACCTTGGCAACCGTCTGATTGGACAGCGGTGAAGCGACAGATTGAACACCACACAAATGCTAATCGTCAGGTACACACTCACCTAGATTAAACCTACTCCAAAACTCCTAGAGCCGGATGAAACCTAATTTGGACTTCACACAAATAAAAATGAAGATTAAACATTGAGTGTTCGTGGCAACACTGAATATACCCAATTCATACCCAGAGAAGTGCCTTGCCATTCCAAGGTTCTCTACTAGCACCCTACAGAGGATCCTGTGAGCTGGAGCGGGACGTGCCATTGATTTTCTGCTCTTTTGGAGTAGGTTGAATCTGTGTGAGAACCTGACCCAGTATAGTACTGGACGTTCAAGCCCATGCTGGTCTAAAAGAATGATTACACTCCCAAATAAATCACTGCTCTTGGAGGACACATAGAGCCTTAATGGAGACAATCCGTTATCAACATTAAATACATTTAACTAAAGTTTAAATTAAGTCTTGAGGTTAACATTAATCCTCAGAGGCCCCGATAAGAGCAAATCATATCTGAATTTCAGCTAATTTAAATCTATCCCTTGCGAAAACCTAATGGACGATTTGCAAAATTGGTTTTCAGAAAGATGTATGCCTGTCACAATGAAGTTAGAAAAATAACGTACATTGTAAGAAGATTTAAGAGATATAAGAAGCTGTTCCAGTAAAGAACAGTCAGAGTGCATCAATCACAACACTACATCACAGAGTTTGGCTGAGCTCTCATTAACCCTGGATTATTCGAGGTGCTAGAACAAATGGCTAAGAGGTTTAATACACAAATGAATAACATGAATTGAGGGCTGGCTGGATAATTTAATGGGCGGATGAATAACTGGTAAAATGTTGTTAAGTGTAAAGGCGGTTATGAATCGCCCACCTCATAGAGGAATAAGTACCAAATACATGCAGACATCCCATCAGTCTGTAAACATCAGCAAGGACGGGAGGATTTCAACCTCCATAAACATCGTCCTTACAACACTCACAGGCTTGGGTCAGTTACAAACCAATTAAATGTGAAGTCAATTTTGTTTAATATTATTTGTGACCACAGGACACTCAAAATCCCAGTCAGCATTTCTGAAGGGTAGACATCCAACCGTGGCACCCTAGGCCAAGCTTATTGAAGCACAACGCACACGTGAGAAATGGGCATTGTTGACAAAGGTTGATGAAAGCTCAGCGCCGGTGAACACAAGAAGAGGAGGAAGAGGATGATGATGAAGAAAAAGGCAGATCGGTTCTTACAGGAGGAAAGAAGCCAGAGAAATGACTGAAGGAGTCCAGCTTGCTGACGGGGCGAACCAACAGGGTGCGTCTGTTCAGCTTATCGGTGCAAGACAGGACCACCCCTCCACAGTGGCCTCCTGCACGCCAGCCCTCCTCCGGGCTGGAGGGAGGGGAAGCAGGCGAAGCCAAATTCAGACAGGGGCGGAGAGGATAGGAGGGGTGGGGAGAGGAGTGGGTGGGGAGAGGAGTGGATGGGGAGAGGAGTGGCGTGGATAGGGAGAGGAGTGGATGGGGAGAGGAGTGGCGTGGATGGGGAGAGGAGTGGATGGGGAGAGGATTGGAGTGGATGGGGAAAGGAGAGGAGTGGAGGGGGAGAGGAGTGGAGGGGAAGAGGAGTGGGGTGGATAGGGAGAGGAGTGGATAGGGAGAGCAGAGGAGTGGATGGGGAGAGGAGTGGAGAGGAGTGGATGGGGAGAGGAGTGGAGATGAGTGTATGGGGAGATGAGTGGAGAGGAGTGGATGGGGAGTGGAGAAGAGTGGATAGGGAGAGGAGTGGATGGAGAGAGAAGAGGAGTGGATGGGGAGAGGAGAGGAGTGGATGGGGAGAGGAGTGGATGGGGAGAGGAGTGGATGGGGAGAGGAGTGGAGAGGAAGGGTTGGGGCAAAACGGAAGAAATAAAGACAAGGATGAGTGTGGTCTAAGAAAGAGATACAATGATTGGGGCAAAACAGGGTGAGAGAAGAATCAATTAAACCAAAGATTTAGCCGGATTATGGAGGAACGGTTTGATGTTGTCAACTGTGCCAGGTGAAATGATCAGAACACAGGTACACTTCCTGTCTGAAGCCACAGAGTGACAGCAGAATGCTACCGAAGACTCAGACAGAAGTGTCTTGTGTTGACGCGTGGTAATCTGTTTGAACAGGAGCAGTGGACAGTTTGACGCAAGAAAGGCCTGAAGCGCCCGGCCTGAACTCCCAGGGCAGCAGCTCCCAACATACAGCCCTCTCCACAGCCCTGCGAGCACAGCTTTACCTGACTGCATTACACAAACATAGCAGGTCAGAGCCACTGGAGAGACGGGGGGAAATTCACGCCAAGATGGTTACTGTACTACTTTTTAATTTTTTTTTTTTAAATGATTTCTTATACAGAACTTTAACGGAATGTGCTCATCGGATAAACATCCGTATGCATGTATATTTCAAATAATTGTGGGGGTGATTGTGGGGTGAGTCTGTCCCCGTTTCTCCAGGTGAAGGCAGGTTTAGGAGAGACTAGATCTGCGCAGTGGACAGAGCGGAGAAGCAGGCTGCTCTAGACAAAGGCCTCTCTCACCACAGCGGCTGTGTCCTTGCATTGCAGAATGACTCCTTCATAATGGCCACGGTGCCAGCCCTCCCTAGGCCTGGAACAAACAGCATCATCATGTATCTAGAGGTCTGTCAGGGTCTGAACTCACAGGATCATCATGTATCTAGAGGTCTGTCAGGGTCTGAACTCACAGGATCATCATGTATCTAGAGGTCTGTCAGGGTCTGAACTCACAGGATCATCATGTATCTAGAGGTCTGTCAGGGTCTGAACTCACAGGATCATCATGTATCTAGAGGTCTGTCAG
>JACXGK010003550.1:0-44406 GCA_016801125.1 Novumbra hubbsi | reverse complement strand
AGAGGCAGGGTGCAGTAGGAGGTACCTTGGCTTTAAGAGTGAGAGGCAGGGTGCAGTAGGAGGTACCTTGGCTTTAATGATGCTGCAGTGGAGGCTGTTGTTCTCCTGTTCGTAAAGCAAGCTGAACTCCAGTGCACCAAGAGTGGCTGAAACACATCCAGGACATTCATTAGATCAGGCAAAAGACAGGTTTTCTCCTCCACAGTGAAACAACAAGTACATGTTAAATTGCATTGGCTAGTAAAGAGAGGCATTGAGACTGTCTAATGGAGACATAACTTCATGCTAGCGGGCAGAACCAATATCTGGAAATCAAACATTGTATAAGATTGGAAACTACATGACTGAACTGTACATTTGCAGCATATATCCATTAAATACGTTATGCATCTATCCACATATTAAAAGAGGAACATACCATAGACATAAGCAGATTGTTACTGTAATCAAAAAAACTAAAGCTCACAAAGGAATTGATTCCAAAAACAGCTCTAAATGCAAACATTGCTGAGTAATGGTTGAAAGGCTAGCTTTAAAAGCCAGCAGCTCTAGAGTTACAGAACAGTGAAATCTCTTTGACTCAAATATAACTTCAGACATCACTAGCAATTTGCACATGCAAATTATTATTTCAATTAGTTAAACGTTTTTGGTAAGAGAAGTAGAGAAACTCTGAGATCTTGTGAAAATGGAAGTGGCTAAGGTTCATGTAGGCAGTGGTCCAGACCACTAGATCACACTAGGCCACATGTCGCACAATTCATAAAGGAGGAAAACATAAAGCACTCAGACAAGGAAGGTTTAATATTTGATTAGAAAGACAATGTTGAAATGTAATTGATTTGAAACCATCCCATCTACAGTAACACGATGCAAACAATCCTATACTACCAACCTGTGATACCATAGCACCTACAGAACCAGGGCACATATTAATACATTTGAGAACAATGATCTAGTTTGTTGAGCTATTAAGAACATTCTGCACCACACAACCTGACTGTCGTAGCAGCATTGCTAACTCCATAGAGGAAAAGAACAAATGAATGTCCTGCTATTTCTGTCATTTTTATATATTACATTAGGGAACCATTCAAACACAAGGGAAATCGAAATCCCATCATCGCTCTCGTATCCCAAATATTGTTTTCTAGCCCACCTGCTATAAAAACCAGCATTGACGTTTCAATTAGGGCGATTTGTTTGACACCCCTGGTTTAAGTAGTCTCATTAATTCATCTGTTTTGATCGAAGACTACGGGAATCCAATCTGGCTGGATTCCATTAAGAACAAGCATGGTTTATAAACATAGTAATGTGACTTGGTGCTCGTTTTGGCTTTGCTTATGCAGGTCAACAGTGTCTAGAAATCAGTAAGGGCTGGTCACCAAAAAAACACAGCAACAGCTTGTCACCAGCAGAAACACAAAGAAGGCAAGTCTGCCAACATAACCAGCTAGTGCATGCTGGGTTGGCAAGCAACTTTCCTGTGAACAAAAAAAGCATGTAGATGAGAGAAGTCAGGGTGGGAAGAATCATGCAAGCTAACTGTTGGGCAGCAAACAGGAGAATAACAGAGTTATTGTGGGCCGAACAGCATGTATCTTTTGTACCCTTGTCAGGGACGAGTGTTGACAGACAACCACAGCAGATCAAAAGGAAGTAGAAGTGTCTCCAGTGGGCACACATTCACCAACATTGTGAAAGACATTTACTGAGCAAAGGTAAAAAGACACAACTAACCTTTTTATGGTGTGAAAGACACTTACTGAGCAAAGGTGAAAAGACACTAACTGACCTTTTTACCATGTGAAAGACACTTACTGAGCAAAGGTAAAAAGACACTAACTGACCTTTTTACCATGTGAAAGACAATAACTGAGCTTTTACGGTGGGAAAGACACTTACTGGGCAAAAGTAGAAGGACACTAACTGACCTTTTTACCATGTGAAAGACACTAACTGAGCAAAGGTAAAAAGACACTAACTAACCTTTTTATGGTGGAAAAGACACTTACTGAGCAAAGATTAACAGACACAAACTGACCTTTTTACGATGTGAATGACACTTACTGAGCAAAGATTAAAAGACACTAACTGACCTTTATACGGTGGGTGTGAATAACACTTACGGTACTGGGTAAAGATTAAAAGATGCTAACTGAACTTTTTACGATGTAAAAGACACTAACTGAGCAAAGAGAAAAAGACACCAACTGACCTTTTTACAGTGTGAAAGACACTTACTGGGCAAAGATTAAAAGACGCTAACTGATCTTTTTACGGAGTAAAAGACACTAACTGAGCAAAGGTAAAAAGACACTAACTGAGCAAAGGTAAAAAGACACTAACTGCACAAAGGTAAAAATACACTAACTGACCTTCTTACCATGTGAAATACAATAACTGAGCTTTTTACGGTGAAAAACACATTAACTGACCTTTTTACCATGTGAAATACAATAACTGAGCGTTTTACAGTGAGAAACACACTAACTGACCTTTTTACCATGTGAAAGACACTTACTGGGCAAAATTTAAAAACCCCAACTGATCTTGTTACGGTGTAAAATACACTTACTGAGCAAAGGTAAAAAGACACTAACTGACCTTTTTACAGTGTGATAGACACTTACTGAGCAAAGGTAAAAAGACACTAACTGATCTTTTTACCATGTGAAATACAATAACTGAGCGTTTTACAGTGAGAAACACACTAACTGACCTTTTTACCATGTGAAAGACACTTACTGGGCAAAATTTAAAAACCCCAACTGATCTTGTTACGGTGTAAAAGACAATAACTGAGCAAAGGTAAAAAGACACTAACTGACCTTTTTACGGTGTGAAAGACACTTACTGAGCAAAGGTAAAAAGACACTAACTGACCTTTTACAGTGTGATAGACACTTACTGAACAAAAGTAAAAAGACACTAACTGACCTTTTTACAGTGTGAAAGAAATTAACTGAGCTTTTGACGGTGAGAAAGACACTTACTGAGCAAAGATTAAAAGACACTAACTGACCTTTTTATGGTGTGAAAGACACTTAATTGGGCAAAGGTAAAAAGACACTAACTGATCTTTTTATGATGTGAAATACACTAACTGACCTTTTTACCAGGTGAAAGACACTATCTGATCTTTTTTATGTTTACATTTGAGTAATTTAGCCGACAACCACAGGCAGAGCGACTTATTGTGCCTTTTACTCAGGAGTGGCTTCCGTGGCTCTGAATAATTACATACATGAGATATTTCTGATTGTAAATTTTTCATTTTGATTAAATTAGCAAAAATAAAAAATTAACCGTTTTTACCTTGTCTTTTGGATGTGCTCTGTGTACATTCATAGCAATAATATATTTAATCAGTTATCAGTTAAGTGTATAAGATTGCAAAATGAAGATGTACTTTCTGAAAACCATGAATTCTAAAAGAAGCATGCATGCATATTGATAGTATTGTTAGTTCATTAATACTCTTAGAGCCATAAAGACAAAATCAAAAGACTTCTGGCAGGTCTCATGGATATGGATGAAGCTTAGTCTCCTGGATATGGATGAAGCCTAGTCTTGTGGATATGTATGAAGCCTAGTCTTGTGGATATGGATGAAGCCTAGTCTCGTGGACATGGATGAATACAATTTGATAACAAAAACTGGGCTCAAACGTGGAGTTGTTACAACAACTGGATGAATGTGTATGCTTGCTGTTTACATAAACATATTGAAATACAAAGAGACGTATTGACTTATGTGCCAGGAGGTCGTAGAGCAGGGGTGTCAAACCGGTTCCACAGAGGGCCGAGTGTCCGCAGGTTTTTGGTTTTTCCAATAGAATTGGTTGCCAGTTCAGACTCAAACAACCAGGTGAGGGCCAAAACTTACCAATTAGTGGCCTAATTAACCAATCAAGTACAAGGTGAGAGTGAAAACCTGCAGCCACTCTGCCCTCCATGGACCCGGTTTGACCCCCCCTGTCGCAGAGAGATCACAGAGGCCATGGGTAAGGGGGAGTCAAACAACGGGCAGAACTAATATTGTAGCACTTACTGGCCTCATCCGAGTCATAGCTGTTTGCATCCTCCTCCTCCTCGGGTGGTGGTGCTTGTTGTCGAGCAGGAGAGTTGTAGGCGGCGGGCTGTCTCCTTTCCTCCCACGCCGCAGGAGGCGCTCTCTCCTCCAATGGGGCAGCGGTGGTGGAGTAGCCACCTCCTTCTATCTCCGGTGGAGCTACAACCACATACGTGATAATGATTAGCACAGGTTTGTTTCCCTCTATGAATGATGGCTGCGTGTCAGGGCTGGCCAGGTCGTTTGGGCACAGCTCTGCCCTACCCTGCTGGGTCGCTGCTCCTGGAGGGGGCCTGGAACTCTGGACTGGAACTGCCTTCTGCGCCAACACCGGGCTGTCCTGGGCAACCCCCTCAGCGTAACCGGGCCCAGCCCCGCCAGTGACCATGCAAGCCTCCACGGGCTTGGGGGCCACAGGTGGTTTGCCAGCACGGCCCTGTGCTTCTGGTCCTGCAGAACATACATGCATGAGTAAACGTGCACACACACGCGCCACATCTGTATTATAGCGGCAGATATCATGCTCCCTAGTGTCTGTGAATCCTTTTGAAGTTGCAGGTTCTCCAATGCACCGGCACTGACCTACATACAGCACAACAAGCCATGGCAGGAAGCCTTGATCACAACACAATGCCTGGATGTTTCTGGTACCATTTCCCCTCAACTTTGGATGTCTTACTTAAACAGATCCTATTTCAGCGATGATGTCAAAGGCCCGGGATGTGCCAGGCGCACCCCAGCATTTACACCCTACTGTCCCACACACCTCACCCACGTTGTAGGCTGGGTTGTCTGAGAGGGCGTGGCCATGCTCAATTTGGCAAACACATTCTGGGATTTTGAGGTAATTCTTCCACATTGATCAGTTAAGAAATTCTAGCAGGGTGTTTGGTGATATTTTTCCAATGAAACCAGAAATGGTGCTCTTAAGAGGGTAATGTGTTGTGGGTTTTGTTGATAGTGTGACTGGATTCGTTTGAAGCAACACTGGGGTTGACTGTATGACTTACCTGGTTGCTAAAGTGATTGGATTCTTTTGAAGTAATACTGGGGTTGACTGTATGACTTACCTGGTTGCTAGCGTGATTGGATTCTTTTGAAGTAATACTGGGGTTGACTGTATGACTTACCTGGTTGCTAGTGTGATTGGATTCTTTTGAAGTAAAACTGGGGTTACCTATATGGCTTAACTGGTCCCTGCTTGTCAGTACTAAGAACCTAACTCTGCTCTGGACCTGGGACACTGGCAATATCAGACACTAGACTTAATCACCCTAAGAATGTATTACTTTTACTCTGTTATCTGTATTATTAGAAAACAGACTTCAGTCATATTAATGTTGTTCAGGTTAGGATATATCTACATTAGAGATATATGTACTAACTTGGCAGTCAAAATAATCAAAATCATCAACAAAGAACAAAGCAAAAGGTCAAACAAATTGTAGATACTATTTAGGCGTTTCATTGCTATCTTTTTAATACTTAATAAAAAAATCTGATATTGAGTTCAGGGCCCCATAATTCCCATTCAGCTATAATTAGTAAATCGGTTTAATTCTGCTTGGCGAGCCGATGAAAACAGACCATTTTTAAATCTGGTTTACCACTATCACTAGCCAAGAAAGCAATCAACCTGAAACAATCTGGTCCGCTTACCTCTGGCCTGTGGCCGGGACTGACCAGCTGAAGCCCTGGGCTCAGAGGCTGCTGTCTCCCGGGGGTCGGGGGCCTGTTGATTGCTTGACCCTCTGGAGATGGGCATGGGTGAGGGCAGGAACTGCTTGGGAAAACCTTTAAAGAACCAGGCACCAGATCGCTTCCACACCTAAGAAAAATAACATTTATTTCGGTTTTTACTTAGATCCCAATCAGCTGCATAACAGCTAGTCTTCCTGGGTTCAAATCAGAATGTGCATGTGTCATGTAAGCTGTAATAAATGTTAATCATCACTTTCCATCTTGAACCCACTATGCCATCACACGTCCTTGTCACTCTGACCTCCCCACAGAACCACTCACCTCCCTCTGTTCACTCTGACCTCCTGACAAAACCACTTACCTCCCACTGTTCACTCTGACCTCCCCACGGAAACACTCACCTCCCTCTGTTCACCCTGACCTCCCCACAGATACTCTCACCTCCCTCTGTTCACTCTGACCTCCCCACAGAAAAACTCACCTCCCGCTGTTCACTCTGACCTCCTCACAGAAACACTCACCTCCCGCTGTTACTCTGACCTCCCCACAGAAACACTCACCTCCCGCTGTTCACCCTGACCTCCCCACAGAAACACTCACCTCCCGCTGTTACTCTGACCTCCCCACAGAAACACTCACCTCCCGCTGTTCACCCTGACCTCCCCACAGAAACACTCACCTCCCGCTGTTCACCCTGACCTCCCCACAAAAAACACTCACCTCCCGCTGTTCACCCTGACCTCCCCACAGAAACACTCACCTCCCACTGTTCACCCTGACCTCCCCACAGAAACACTCACCTCCCGCTGTTCACTGCAGATCTTACAGAGCCACACGGCACGCGGACGGCTGCCACTCTGAACTCCACACTTGGTGCACATGTGCTTCAGGAGAATGAGACGGTTCAGGTTTATGAACTGGTCACACTCTTAACAATTTCACAGCAACATTAGAATACCAACGTTTCATAGCTCTACCGTGGCCAAACGTGGTCCATGATAGACCATTGCAGCAAAAGCCAAGTGTCTTTGCCGTCCGGGAAACTGTCCATACCTTTTTACAGTCCTCACACACCACCGAGCTGACTCCTGGCACCCCCAGCTGTTCCCCACACAACAGGCAGCGGTTCACCCCGTCACCACACACTGTCTTCTTCATGTCGTCTAGACGGTTCACCAGACGCCTGCAGCAGACATTGCTCATTACATACAGTTACCAAAGAAACATCCAGGCTCAGTTGGGCAAATGAGGTAAGTCTGACTGTGTCTGTAATCCTATTGTAATGGTAAATCAAATTAACTAAATAACGTGTCTGTAACCCTGTTGTCATGGTAAATCTAATTGACTAAATAACGTCTCTGTAACCCTGTTGTCATGGTAAGTCTAACTGACTAAATAACGTGTCTGTTATCACATTGTCTTGTTTGGCTATTCCACCTAGCAGACTTAACAAACACTGAGGTTTGGAAGTGCAGTGGAGCTCAAACCCATTAGCTGAGCTTGTCTCAGTCCGCACCCAATTCTCTCCTGCTCCATGGCCTCCATTCTCTCAGCGCGGGCGATCACTCCGTTAATGATCTCCTTCTCCTCGTCAGTTAGGTCTGGGCCACAGGGACCAGGAACAGCCTGCTTGGTCCAGTTACCCCTGACAACCACAAAGGAAAATAGTCTGTGGCTGAGGCATCCATGTTGCCTGCATGCATTTGTATCTAGTTAGGCTGTCACACTCTGACATACAGTATAAAGAGCATGTACATAAAAGATAGAAAATAGAAATACAGTCACGTGAGTTCAACACTGTAAATATACAGTGACCCACTAGAATAGAAGAGACAGAAAGAGATATGACAGAGTTAATACTTACTGTTCCTTATCACTGAGTCCAGTCAGGGCAGAGATTAAAATAAAGCAGACAGGAGAGAAGAGGTTAGTACCTGGGAAGGTACAGGTACTCAGCTGTGCTCAGTGATATAGCATGGAAGGGTTAACCGCAGTAGCCAGCTGTGCTCAGTGATACAGCATGGAAGGGTTAACCGCAGTAGCCAGCTGTGCCTAGTGATACAGCATGGAAGGGTTAACCGCAGTAGCCAGCTGTGCCCAGTGATACAGCATGGAAGGGTTAACCGCAGTAGCCAGCTGTGCCCAGTGATATAGCATGGAAGGGTAAACTGCAGTAGCCAGCTGTTCCCAGTGATACAGCATGAAAGGGTTAACCGCGGTAGCCAGCTGTGCCCAGGGATACAGCATGGCGCTTAGTGTGTCCAGTACCCTGCTGTCCTGATGCTTATCCTTACTTGGCATGCATGTTCCTTTGCCTGTCGTTGGGTACCCAGCGGTCCGAGCTACCGCCCATCACTGCGTCTGTCATGGCTGCTACACTTTCACACTCTGCAGAAAAATAAACAGACAGAGTTCAGTGCTATATACTCAATGGCACGTCAGAGAACTTAATTCGAAAGTTTTTGTACTGAATCACTTTAAGACGATTATCTTGTTCTTCGCTACAAAATGGAACAATGGAAACCAATATCACCAACCGATGCTGGATTGAAACTCAAAAATTCACATAAAACACTTGAAATCCCATGCATGCATTTTATCACGGCAACACATAATGTGAATCAATATTGAGAGTGGCCCCCAAGTGCCTGTATGCCCTCTTGACAACATCTGGGCATGTTCCTGATTAGACAAACGTTCACAATTCATAGGTAAACATACTGGATCCACTGTTTTTGCAAAGTTGCTCCAGATCGATACATCTGGTTGGTAATTAGAGATGGACAGAAATATTCAGATCTGCCTAAGAAGTTGTACAACGTTTTGTGGAATTGTATTGACATTGATTTGCTGCCCTGTAAGCAAGTATCTTTAGCTGTGAAGAAATACACAAGCAAGTAAAAAAAAGCATAATTTTTGTTCATGTATAATTAGAAAATTGTGTAACTTTATAATTCATGTTGAAAATGTGGAGTAGACTGTGTTGGTCTGTAGGAGAGTGATCCAATGTTATTCTCTTTTTAAGAATACATTTCTAAGAGAATCCTGATATAAAGCCTACGCACAGCTTGTGTAGACTCAATAGCCATCATTGAAAACAGACATGTTGATTACTTCTTAATATCTCAATGTGTTTTCACATGGATCCCAAACTATTATCATCAGTTTAAACAGCGCTGAATGTTTCTACAGAGTTCTTACAGTAACCATCGATAAACCATCTTTCTACCCAGTTCCTTTAGTAACCATCAATAAACCATTTTTCTACCCAGTTCCTTTAGTAACCATCAATAAACCATTTTTCTACCCAGTTCCTTCAGTAACCATTGATAAACCATGTTTCTACCCAGTTTTTACAGGAACCATCAATAAACCATGTATATACATAGTTATTACATATCCATATATGAACCATGTTTCTACCCATTTCTTATTGTAACCATCAATAAACCATGTTTTAACCGAGTTCTTACAGGAACCATCGATAAACCATATTTCTACCCAGTTCTTACAGTAACCATCAATAAACTGTGTTTTTGCCCAGTTCTTCCAGGAACCATCAACAAACCATGTTTCTACACAGTTTTTACAGTAACCATCGATAAACCATATTTCTACCCAGTTCTTAAAGTAACCATCAATAAACCATGTTTTTACCCAGTTCTTACACAACCATCGATAAACCTTGTTTCTACTCAGTTCTTACAGTAACCATCAATAAACCAAGTTTCTACCCAGTTTTATGATCCACAGTGATTCAACCACTGTGCATTAGTGGACAGAAATCAGTCAGTGTTTAGGGAACTGAACGTACCTGTATGTGGGTGTCTGTAGGTGCATGAGAGTCAAAAGCAGACAGAACAACAGCCCACCAGCAACAGGTCGGATCTTCAGGGAACAAGCGAGGAGGGTCAACAAGCAGTCAGGCTCAGTTATAGAGGCTGAAGACAGCTGGGCACTGGGGGTGAGAGAAAAGAGGTAGAATAAAGAATGTGTAAGGAAGCAGGGGAGATCAATACATCTAATTTGTTTTCAGTTTGCTGCAAGCGATCACTCCATGGAAGTCCAGATGGGCTCTGCAGGAAACAGCTAGAAACAGGGTGGGGCGAGGGAGGGTGGGGTAATACAACAGATTCTCATGCAGGAGGAAAACTTTAGTTGAACAAGAACAGCAACTCGGAAACGCGGTGTACACGGAAACAATGTGTGTGTTCACTGAGTATCATCACCACGATCCTCCATCATCGCACAACATGGATTACTCCTGTTCTGTTACGGGAGTTCATCCTGGTGAGGTAGGAAGAGACAGGGAGGAGGAGGGGGCAGCAGTGGAGGCAGACAAATGGGGGGGGGGGGCACGGACATTGTGGGAGGAGCACCCGGCCAGACAAAGCTTTGTAACGCTGCAGATAGACACGGTCGGGTTGCCCTGACTGGAAGGAAACGCCTGAGCTAAAGTAGGTTTTCTCATTGCAGGCAGCACAGATCTCATACACAGAAACCTTTAGATCAGTCGGTCAGTGAATGGACACTACACGCTGGTGTTGTACATTTTAATAGGTTAAAATCTTAGGTGCAGGTCTGAAATGTCCACAGTTAGTTTGATGCAGGGTTGGCACTTCAGATTGCATCATCTCAACATTCAATTTTGTAGAGTCCAACAAGCTCCTTTTTCATTCATAACATTCAAGAGATGAGTCAGTCAGGTTGTGTACTGGGCCGTTAGAAGCAGCTGGCAATTTCTGTGACATTTATCAAAATGTGTCAGAAACAAGGCTTCAGACAATGATCTGCACAGTTTACCACAGCAGTGGCCACGGACACAAGCATGGCAGCAAGAAACAGCTGTGCAGAACCATGAAACTGCCAAGAAAGAGAGAGTAAGGAGAAGGAAGGGAGGTGTGGAGAAACGTCAAACATCAAGACATAAACACATCCAGGGAATCTCCGCAGGTGCTGGATTTCAAAGAGTATTCACAGAAAAATCAATAGGATAAAGCTACACATCGCTATTAACGCTCCCAGGAGTTTTTG
The DNA here is from genome assembly GCA_016801125.1 of Novumbra hubbsi. Classification (NCBI taxonomy): domain Eukaryota; kingdom Metazoa; phylum Chordata; class Actinopteri; order Esociformes; family Umbridae; genus Novumbra; species Novumbra hubbsi. The sequence continues at coordinate 33,594 of JACXGK010003550.1, read as the reverse complement.
TCATACTATATATACAACGTTTCGACCGTTCGGTTTTCTTCAGGCATTGAAAATGGTTGTCAATGTCTGATTGAGCTCTAAGGGTTGAAGGGTATCTGTAATACAATAAAAAGAGCAACACTGATCCCCTCGTCCCCTCCTCAGTAGCATCTGTATTGTACAGGGGTGAAGACGACCAATGTAGAAACATGGGACTCATTCAAGGCTCTCAGACCACAGTCACTACTAGCTAATGTGTCACTACTAGCTCATTCAGGACACCCAGGCACAAGCTCTCTCTGGCCCAAGACGCAGTTTTTCCATTGCTGTTCATTGTTCTCTTTAACATTTATTGAGCAACTAATTTTATTGTTTTATCACCTGACATATTTATTTTGAGTTATTTCTTCACACACTAGCTGCATTACTGGAGTATCTATGTCCATCTGAAAATAAAGTGAGGACGGAGAAGGGAAAGCAACAAGGTTTAGCAGAAATGGTCAATGATGGTGATGCAGCCTAACTACATACTTATTCAGTTGATGATTAAATTGTAATTTCTGTGAAAAACTGCATTAAAACATCGGCTGTGTTGCTGTCCTCACATTCTGTCAACATAATTTCTTTTTGTTATATTCAAAAAATATTTATTTTTGTATCCTACTGATATAAGACAAGCTGTTGGACCAGCTGTTTCTTAATGAATTTGTTTTACTGTTTTAATGCACAATTGTGTTAAAGGCCCATTTCACTGGAATCTCAGATAATAATTGTTTTGTTATAGGTTACAAAACCCCAAATGGTATATGAATCTAAAAACCATTCCAAATGTTAACTTAAACACTTCAGTTGGTTATGAGACACATACACAATAATATTTGTTGTTGATTAATTGACTTCTGCCAAATGCTTTTAAACAAGTGTCCGCACTGTACACACAGTGCTCTGTTCTGGCTCATTGAAGACTGGATACTGCATTCATTTCATGGCGTATTCCTCAAAACAATAGCTCATACTCACTGTATTCACAGTAGTCTCATCCATCCTCTATCCCCTACGTTCCACCCCCTCTCTTATAACATCTTATATTGGATCAAACAATGCTACGGTGTAAAACAGCCGGGATATGGTTGATGAGGCCTATGGTTTAAGTAAATGTCCCCCCTCTGTCAGAGTGTGTTTAGAGGAGTGGCTGAGATACTGAGATAGGAAGCCTAAGGCCTACACATAGACATCATTGTAAAACACTGCACCCAGTAGCCCTCTACTGCAGGACGATAACATCGCTCAGCCTTTCTTAATTATTTATTCCAACCGTTCTCCACAGCTCCTCAGTCTAGTGTAGTAGGCTCTCTGTCTATTTTCTAAGGTCATAGTGTGAACTTTATTTATACATAAATATGCAAGCTCTTTGATATGGCATGTCAGAACACTTAGAGCAGGCTTAGGGAGGAAAAAGGATGATTAAGGAGAGCTTGGCTTAAAGAAAGAATGGAAGAGGAGAGTCTTCTTTTTGGAGTCGACCGGTTCACCTGTTTGTGAGGGCTATGACTCTAGTTCGGCTGGGTACCTCCAGGTCCAAGACTTCCAGTGCGTGCCACATACAGCATTAGCCCTGCTTTTAGTCATATGAACGGGGAAGCAGAGACCATCTGCGTGGCCATCTGTGAGGAACAGTGAAGCAACTTCACCTCTCCTCAGATAGGGAGGATGGACCTCCCTTGATCTCATAGCCAACCCCCACTTCCTCTAGGGAGGCATGTATCCAGATCCAGCCCTGTTGGGTGACAAACAGGAAAGATCCTCCTGTGACCAACCAGAGTGAAGGGGAGAGGACTGGTACACAAAGGGATGTATGTAACTGTGTGCATCCTCCCATTTGTACAAATAACAACACAACACACAAGTATAGCTCCCTTACCACGATGAGAGCCAAGTAAGTCTACAGCAAAAATGGGTTACATTCAAACATTCTGTTGCATGTGTCAGCCAAAGAACAGTTGTAGTCCTGGCTGGCAATGTGAAAACGCCCGGATTATGCAGACACCATTCATAAAGGTGGTTTCCAACTGATTCATTTTCAGGATGGCCTACTCATCCCACATTACCTCCCAGCTACTCATCCCACATGATCTCCCAGCTACTCATCCCACATTATCTCTAAACTCACAGTCTGGTGACTCATCCTTGCGATACAAAGCATTACGAAAAAGAACAGAGATCAAACTTTAGAGTTGCCCGTCGGTTATTTTCCCCTTAATCCCTCCCTCAGGCATAATCAGACCAATCATTGTCCATGGGCAAAATCTCATGTCTTATTTTTAATCAGTAGCCTTATAACATACTGTAGCCATTGATCTACATATGTTTGTATGTGGCCCAGGCCAGGATAAAGTGGAATCATATTCCCGGCTTTATTGTCTATCTGAGGATAATTGTGGAACTCGTGCCAGACACCCAGCCGTGCTGCTGGAAATTAGGAGCTGGCACACTTCAGCTGCTGGCTACCTGACACTCTGCTCTGGCCCTGCCAGAGCACTAGCAGGAACCATCTTCCTGGGTTTCTAAAACAGATTCCTGTTTGCCTACAAAGACCACACTCCACCCACAAGTCTCATCTAAGAAACAGGTGTTTCCATGAATAAGACTAACTTGAAAAAAATAAATGTAAACAACAGACGAAAAGACAATCAAGAATTTTGTTATTCAGATGGGAGGGGGCCCTAATGCATCCCTCTTGAGGTAAAAGGTTTTGTCCTAAAAATCCTCTTCAACCTGTTTAGTACAGCTCTGATGTGCTGTGATGAGACAGGGATCCTTGTTACCGTTAGACAGTGTTAATATGGCCAAACTCAACGGATTCCTCTTGTTAAAAACCCAGTCTGTATTGACAGACTGACAGAAATTATGATCTGTGATCTATGTGTCTTGATTGATGGTTTAGAATCTGCCTTATTTCAAATAGTGCTTTGAATGTAAAATATGAACTCCAAAAACAGTTATTCATAACTTATTTACTGATATACTTACTACAACTGTGATGTGGATGTCTAACAACGCTGTTTTAAGGTGAATGTTTAAACAATAATTCGCTCTCAGTAAGAGCGTCTGCTAAACGTGTAATGATGTTGCAACATGGACGCGGTGGTGAACAGTTTACAGGAGTCTGCCAGCATTTATTCTACATGCAATGAATAAGGAGTTTCAGCAGCCTGGTGGCCGACTTGATCACTCACTCTCTACAATTACCCCTGAAGACGCATGATGAGCAGATTGTCTTAATGACCTGCCTTTGGTGATCTAATGGGGTCAGGAAATGTCCTCTCCATCCCCACAGCTCAGGGTGGTCTAGCTAGGTTGCTAAAGGTAAATGGGAGTGAGCTGCTGGCGAATTTGAAGTCCTGTTCGTAATCATTTGTAAATGTTTGGACCAACACATTTGACAGACTGTGGGTGCTATCAACCATCCCAATTGGGATGTGAGACGGACAGATTCAACTCAATCCAACCCAGAGCAGATGAGGTTTTCATTGTAGCTTCTGGATAGCTCTGACAACACGTATGTGAGTGTGTGTTATAAATAATTTCCTAGGTAAAATTAATAGGTTTACAAAACACATCAATAATGACTAATAATATACAGGTACCTCTATGTCCATGTGCGTTGGGTAAAATGTTGGTCTGCACCAGTGTAATTGTGGGGACTACATGCTGGAGGAAGAAAATAAGAACGAACCCACGTGGGATAGCCCACCAGACTGGGAGGTATTATTTATTTATTTATTATTAAAACCTAAATAATACCTCACAGTCTGATGGCCTAAAAGGCAGTCCTAAAAATAGAGCTGAAAAAGAATCAGTCCCCCCTAGAGCAGATGGTCTAAGAGGAAAGCCATGAAAATAAACCTAAAGAAACCTGGAATATGGGTACAGTCTTGTATCCACTAGCCTTAAATTATGCAGCTGGCTTGCAGAGCACTTACCTTGCTCTTTCCTATCCATGCTTTTCTACCTCTTTTCTGGCCGCTCCTCATCTCCCTCTCTACAGTGTGAAGCTCAGCATTTGTCCTCCTTCTCTTTAAAAACATACACGGTCAAATGTGTTCTCCTCTCTTGCCATTCCATTATCTTTAATAGAGAGCGTGGTAGAGGCTTGAGAGAAAAGCATAGTGCGAAAGAAGGAGTGGGGAGGGAGGGAGAGAGAGAGAGAAAGGGTGTTGACCAATTGCTACAGTGGTTGATCATGTGAAAGGAGGCAGCTGCAGATATCCCAAGTTGTTTGTTCGTTCCTATATCCCCCTCCCCCATGTTGTCCCCACAATTGTAGACTATGACTAGAGTTGTTGGTGGTGGTATTGGGGAGTACGGTCATAAAACCCCTGAACCATTAACCCCACCCCCAATGCACCTTAGGGAGGATATTGAGACATAACAAACACAGCATAATCACACTAACAATGGAACAATGGAACAACCATCAGGAAAACACAAACCCTAACATCCCATACTTCCATCAGGTTTGGAATGGAGGCACATCATGCACTAATATGTTTCACTCAAATACTGCAGCAACGCCCAGAGAAGCTTATTGCACCCACAGCATCTCCCAAATGACTTACCAAGGCTGTCTTCCCACAGCGTAACTGCTATAAGGAAGCATTCAGACCTGAGAGAATGAGGTGTAGTCTGCCACCAGTCTCATTGTAAAGAGTCACTTACTGCACAGGGCTGTGTAGAGATGTTGGTGAAGGAATGGAGGCGGCACAAAGCATTACCATTATCAATTGGTATTAATGGACAACACATTTTTCATGAATGAAATGGATTTAAAAAATCCTACGTCAAGTAATGATAAGCCTACACCAGTTAGTCAGCAAAACATAATATGTTGTATTTTAGAAAAGAAGTATTCCTAATGTTTTATATAAGCATTATATACTAAACATAAATGACGACAGTAAAGCTTACTGTTTATTTAGTCTAGGGTGTATTTAGCTTACAGCAACAACAGAAAAGGTATCTGTTCACTTGGTATTCTCCAAAAAATTTAGATAAAACTCTGTTCCATTGACTCTTAATATAAACATAAAATCATATCGCATGTAATGTAGGTCTTTGCAATAAAATCTAATCATTTTCAAATTACAATGAATGTTCAATGAGATCATTCAGATGAACAGATGCGCAGCGCTTCTTAATTGTTTCATCATTTGGGATGGAGAGGCTGTGACTGTGAACAAGCCTGCCCTCGTGTAATATGCTGCTATTTCAGAAAACTGGATTTTGATTAAATAAATCTGTAATAAAAGCACCCCGATCTGCAATACGTACAGCCCACTATCCAGCCTACTAACAATAGATAGTAGAAGAACGTTATAAAGCAGTATCAAGCCTACCTGAGATTCCAGCCCTCTCTCGGAAGAAGATGTCACGGAATGATGCGGTCTAAATTTATACTGTAGCCTACTTGGAATCAACCGCAAACCGTTCATTGCGCATGCAAGCCATGTCACAACTCCACACAGAAAATGGGAAAGATTCCCAGTTACTTAAAACACCGTCGATAGGAGCCGATCCCCACAGTCTAAGAGCGGTGCGTGGGTTCCTATAATCGTAATAAGCCCTTGTTACCCGGGAAAGGAGACCCCTGCGTTGCTTAAGTAGAGTCTTACCTTATTCTTTGGGTGTGTTGATCTCTTGGTTAGAAATTCTTCCTAAAACTTAAAAAATGATTGATTTGCTACATTAGACAATTCAAGTGGGCTAAATACTTTCAATAAGAAACGTGAAAGGCTTAGACTTCGTTCAACACACATACATGCAAAATCTATGTTCACGGATGCTCAATCAGCCTGCAGGCCGGGGTACCGTCTTTCTCTGAAATGTTGCATACTTTCAGTGTTATAAGATACATTGAAGTGTCACTGGTTGTCGTTTCTACAACTCGTATGGCTAGATACACCTCGTTTATACAATTGCCATAATTTTGTCTTCATTTTGTTTTATTTCCAATTGACCGACCATCGCTAAATGCATACCAGAGTTGCAGAAGATAGACTTTTACAGGGTGCTTCAATGTGTAAATACATCGCCATCTATTGGACAGACAATTTATTGCAAAATATAAAGCTTTAAGTCACATGATGCAATGCTTGCAGTCAGTCACATGACTTTCTGGCTGTGAGAGCAAAAATGTCTGCGCATTTATCCTATGGTAGAGTGAATTTAAACATTTTACGGGAAGCGGCACGGAAGGATCTACGTGAGTTTTTGGACAAATGTGCAGGAAGTAAGGTAAAACGCCAAAATTAAATCGTTTAGGTATTACAAATGATTTTAGCTTGTTTTTATCTGATATGTATGTTCATCACTGGCTAGCTGTTTATGCTATCATCCGCTTTCAGTCAGTCAAATGGGTTGTTTTGTCAGCTACATCGTACTATTGGAAACTAGGTTCCTAGAAGGAAAGATTGACATGAATAACCCTTCAAATCCCAAATTACAAGCGAGGTAACAGCTGGGTGCTGTGTGAGGTGTCACCTCGGACCTTTTTACCTTTTCAACGAAAGTTGATATCAATCTGTTCCTGAGAATCGACAACATTTACATGGATAATGATGGGCTAGCTAGCGTAGATAATATGGCAGCAATTGTGGCCATTTAACATTTTAAGCATATTTTGAAGTTCAATTCAGTATTTGCAATGTTTACAAACGTGTTAAGATGACTAAAATATTTTATGAGAGCCGAGGAGAATTAAATCAACAAAAGCTAGGCCGTCATTCATAACCAAGGATATTTTATGTTCTCCCTAGCTCTCAATATCCCTTCTTAATATGATTTGCGTCTGCAGATCATTACAATATTCACACTTTCTTTGTTGAACTGCCTTAATAGTGTGGTACTTTGTAAGACAACAACTTAATTGAGGGTTTAACAGAAAGGGAGTACCAGCAGCAGGCTCCATAGTGGAATTGGTCCTTGGTGTAGATTCTGGTAAATACACCCTGATTGACCGTTTATTATCGTTTATTAGTAACCCAATCATACAAAAACAACAGCTATTCTCTCACAGAATACTCACAACATACATACAAAAAAAGAAAATACTTGCCTCACAAATGTAAAATAAAACAATACAACAAAGTGGGGAATAGTTTGGCATAATGTGCACCTGAAGACTAACCCGTAAAACTGGACCTTAATTGTAAATTGGACATTGAAATCGGAAGGTGAGAGTATGAGTTAAGAGAATGTCAAGGTTTTTCAATTCAATCTAATTTTGCGATTCCAAAACCGTAGTGTCTGATAATTTGAACACAGTTATTACCTAAATAGATGCTTTAGAGTCAACTCATAGTATATAGTATCAATAGTATGTGTCTAAACTTTTTGTTGACTGTTCTTAGGCTATTGTGTGGGATGAATATTTAACTGGACCCTTTGGATTGATAGCACAATATTCCTTGCTGAAGGTAAGACTGACAATGTGTACTTATGTGTGCCAACAGTTTTTTTTTAACAAATCTTAGAGGGTTTTGTCAGCTGTAGATAGCATTTTTGCGAGAGGCAAATGCTAAAGTAATTGTTAAAGCATTCATCTTCTTTATTTCTTCCAGGAACATGAAGTGGAGAAGATGTTCACCCTCAAAGGGGGGCGTCTCCCCACTGCTGACGTGAAAAATATAATATTCTTTGTTCGTCCCAAGCTGGAGCTAATGGATATTATAGCTGAGAATGTTATCAGGTCAGAATACCATTACCTCACTTGCGCTAAAAACATTGATTTTGGAGTAATACTGTAGGTGTGGATAGTGTTGTTCACCTCAAACATATCTCTGTTTTTTTACTTGTGTTCCTGCAGTGAGGAGAAGATGCATTCCCCACGTGACTTCCACATCCTGTTTGTGCCGCGAAGGAGCATGCTCTGTGAACAGCGGCTGAAGGAGCAGGGGGTCCTGGGTTCATTCATCAACATAGACGAGTACATTCTAGACCTCATCCCGTATGATAGTGACCTGCTGTCCATGGAGTCTGAAGGAGCCTTCAGGGTAGGTTAGGACTTTTTGGATTAATTCGATTGAGCTGAGTTTTCTTACAGATACTGTTTAGTCCAAAGAAGACCTCTTGGGTCCGACGAAGACCTCTACTTCTTACTACTAGACAGCGGCACTACAATAACTGCAAACGCATCTAACAAGTTTGTAAAGTCACAAATGTGCTATCTGTAGTTATGACAAGCTTTGAATACTTGACAAAAAATCTAAACGTTTGACAACTGCAGTGCCAAATTGCTTGACCCTTAGAGAAAAACAGAAACTTCTTAGCGGAAATACACCTTTAATCAGGAAATACACTTTTAATCAAGGCTTGGATTTGATTAGAGTTGATCAAAAAAAAAAAAAAGTGGCAGTTCTGATGTTATTTGCCATTCAGAATCTGCCATTCACTGAGTAGATGCACATAATTACATTGTGGAAGAATATTCTATATTCTAATGAGACCAATATATACACCTTGTCCTGAGAACATCATCCTTACTGTGAAGCATAGTGGTGGAGGCATCATTGCTTTGGGGACGTTGACAATTGGGGAATTGTAGACATTTATTTATACCTTATGTGTAGATCGGTGACAAAAACTCAATGAAATCAATTTTGATTTCATGCTGTTACACAAAATGTTGGAAAGTCCAGTAAGGTGTATACTTTTGGGAGCTACGTGTTCACAATCTCATCTAAGAATAATTTAGATGCAGAGTTCTTGTGACTGCTGTGCTTGGCTTTATAGTAGGTAGAGCATTGAGTTACCAGGCGAGTAATATCCCATAACCTGATTTTAGGAGTGCTATCTGGAGAGTGACCAGACAAGTCTGTACCACACCGCCAAGGGCCTTATGACTCTCCAGGCTCTGTATGGGACCATCCCCCAGATATTTGGGAAAGGGGAGTGTGCACGGGTGAGTGTCAAAACTTAGTATAGAGTTTACATTTCAGAATTCTGTTTTCAAAAACACATGTGAGTGCATTATGTTGGAAATGAAACCCTTGTGTTTTTTGTTTCCTGCGCAGCATGTAGCTAACATGATGCTAAGGATGAAAAGGGAGTTTGCTGGCAGTCAGACTCAGATCCTGCCTGTATTTGACTCCTTGCTGCTGCTGGACCGCAACATAGACCTGCTGACCCCTTTGGCCACACAGCTCACATACGAAGGCCTTATTGATGAAGTCTATGGAATAACCAATGGTAGGTAGTCTTTTTACGGGGACCCCTGTGCCCTGGGTCATTTATTAGTTGTGGCAACGGGGAGAGGAAACGTTACATTTAAAAATTGCAAGGATATGTGACCAAGGTTAGTGCTATAGCTCAACCTGAAACATAATCTTTATTCTAATTGTAAACCTTATTATCCTATCCTTAACCCTCACCATAACTGTTACATTGGAACGTTTGCTGTGTCCATGAATTTGCAAACAGGTTATGTGAAGTTGCCTCCTGAGAAATTTGCTGCCCAAAAGAAGCAGGGTGAGGCTGGCAAAGACCTGCCCACAGAGCCAAAAAAGATGCAGCTCAACTCGGCTGAGGAGCTTTATGCTGAGATACGAGACAAGAACTTCAATGGTGTCGGAGCTGCACTGAGCAAGAAGGCCAAGATCATATCTGCTGCCTTTGAGGTTGGCTTCATCTCATCACGTACATTCACACATGTCTGCTCCCTTTGAGGTTGGCTTCTTCTCAGCACATGCATTTACACATGTCTGCTGCCATTGAGGTTGGCTTCATCTCATCACGTACATTCACACATGTCTGCTCCCTTTGAGGTTGGCTTCATCTCAACACAGACATTCTCACATGCCCATGACCGAAACACAGGGGTACTAGATACAGTAGAAGCTCAATAACTTGTACTATGTATTTCTCAAATGATGCGTATTTGTGCAAGGTAGACATTTCAGAAAACTTTTCAATGTCAAAAAGGCAGGTGATTCAGCTTTTTCCACCCACATAATTGTCTCAAAGGCCTTGGCTGCAGATCTATATTTTGGAGGTGGGGAAAAAAGCTGACATAAAAATATACACAAAAACTGAATTTGAGGGCTAATTTTACCATGTTGAGGTTTGTGGAATTCTAGACTAGGCTGTCTCAAATGTGAATCCTTTGACTGGGGCCAATCTGTGTGTGTGTGTGTGTGTTATTTTTCAGTTTTTTTAGATTGCGGTAGTAGCCTGTGGTAAGGTTTTATCATCTTAAAACAACTGAACTTTAAGGACAGAAGAACGTCTTTAACAGACAGAGTTCTATATTAATTTTAATTAGGCTGATCCTTTTTTAAGCATCTGCTACAAGCCCATACTTTTGTCGGCAAGAGACTTTTTGGAATTATTTGTCACTGGATAATTATCATGTGCTAATTAGACTGAAATACCACACCTGTGGTTATTAAATTTAATTAATTCTTTCATTTGTCTTGCCCAAACCTGCTTCTAATTTCCTGTAGTTTGATGGATAACCTAATCAAGTGAGAGCGTCAGATGTTCTCAAGCCAAGAAACCATTTCCTTCTGCCTTTATACCTACTTGGGAAGCAGTTCATACTGTGTTTATCTGAAATCATCCCCACTTTGAGCTCAGCGTTTGTTTCTTGTGTAGTTGATATACATTTTTGGAATGTCCTTGGGAATTTCCGTCTCTCAACCGTCCCATTTCTCTACATCCATTGGTAACAATGCTCCCTCCTTGATAATCCATCATGCCATTTGCCAATGTCTCATATGCCCTCACTGGCATGGCCTTGTCTATTCCAGTGTTGATGTTTGTTAATAGATTTTGTCTTGCAGGAGCGACACAATGCCAAAACCGTGGGCGAGATAAAGCAGTTTGTGTCGCAGCTGCCCCACATGCAGGCAGCACGCAGCTCCCTAGCCAATCACACCTCCATAGCTGAGCTCATCAAGGACATCACTAGTGAGAAACAAACTGATATGTACAACTTACACGCCTGTTTTTTTCTACTCTCTGTCTCCATGTGTGTTTACCCATTTTTATAATCTGATACAAATTCTAACTGTGTGATATGGAAGAGTATATCAGCATGTCATTTTATGTAATGTATGCTCTGCATAAGTGGTAAATGGATATTCTCTCTCTGATTCAGCCTCTGACGCCTTCTTTGATAACTTGACTGTGGAGCAAGAGTTTATGACTGGAGTGGATACAGACAAGGTATGTGTATGTGTTGTTAGCTCTGATACTAGAAGCTGCCGTCACCAATTAAAACTGGGTCATTACATTGACTCCTCGTGTGTGTTTGCCCATGTCATTCTCTAGGTTAACACGTACATTGAGGACTGCATCGCTCAAAAGGATCCGCTGATCAAAATCCTGCGCTTGGTCTCCATGCAGTCGGTCTGCAACAACGGCCTGAAGCAAAAAGTGTTTGACTACTATAGGAGGGAGATCCTGCAGGTGTGGTTTCATCACATTACAATAAGTTACCAGTGTGTTGAGAAGTGGCAGTTTCCTGCTAGAAGGAATGCTAACATGGCTACATTATTGACCTGTGCTGGTTTCTCCAGACTTATGGATATGAACACATGCTCACTCTAAACAACTTGGAGAAGACTGGTCTTCTGAAGCCCCAGACAAGCACCAGGAATAACTACCCTACCATCAGGAAGACACTGAAGCTCTGGATGGAGGATGCCAATGAACAGGTCGATGAATCCTATGATTTAGACAAAATGCCGTTTGGATAAGGGAAGAGGGATTCAGACTTAAAGCCCTGCATGATTACACTGTTTATAATTGAATTGCTTTATAGATGCACAATAATATAGTATTGCCATTTCGTTAACTAAGCAAGGCGAGAGGAAAATGCTCAGCATTCAGAAATTGTCTGTTTAAAACAAACCTCCCAAAACCTCTATGCACTCTGTATCTCAGCTTCAACTTGTATCGGCAGGTTGTACTAACTGTAGTACTGACTGTAGTACTGACTGTAGTACTGACTGTAGTACTGACTGTAGTACTGACTGTAGTACTGACTGTAGTACTGACTGTAGTACTGACTGTAGTACTGACTGTAGTACTGTCTGTACTGATACCTAGCTTCACCTGTCATCCTCCTCCAGAACCCCAATGACATCTCCTATGTGTATAGTGGTTACGCTCCTCTGAGTATCCGTCTGGCCCAGGTCTTGGCCAGGCCCGGCTGGCGCAGCATCGAGGAGGTTCTGAAAATGCTCCCAGGCCCACACTTTGAGGAGAGGCAACAGCTGCCTGCCGGCCTACATAAGAAACGTAAGGACAGTAGGAGGATAAAGGCTGTAACACACGTCAACATTCGTCTTACATTCGATCGCTAACTCTCCACATGCTTTGCTGTAATGATCCCCCACAACTTGCGTTAACATTTATGGTTGTTGAGTCGCTAGATGCCAGCTCTGAGCCTACCTGAAAACGTGAGATGAAATCGCTAGTAAATGTTTACAAGAAGATGGTATTTATTTTGTGCATGTGCAAAACTGATCATATTCACTGCCCTTATATTCTGAGAAGTAAGCATTTTGAACACAACAACCGCTAATCGGAACGATGTCCTAATTTCTGTTTACGCGTCTGAGTGTAAACTAGGCGCCTATAAGTGAATAAGCCTATAGACAGCCAGTTGCTCTTTTGCTCAAGCTGAGCTACTGAAAGGCAGGATGAATTATCCCCCTGTGGTGATCTGTTGGCTGTAGATAACAGCAGGCTTTCTTCCGACTGTGTCAGATGTCTTAGAGCAGCAGATGATTTATTGTATCCAGTAAACAAAACTGGAACATCACTTTTAGGTGTGCATCGGTAAAGGAGTTGTTTGTGAATGGAAGAGGGACACACAGGTCGCTTACACACATTTAAAGGAGGGGTCAAAGTCATTACAACTGTGTGTTTGCATGTTGGCCTGTTCTTACATGTCATTCCTATTTTGGTTCTGGAAAGGTGACAATAGAAGACTGACAAAAGGTTTGCCCATTGAGGCTGGGGGGGGGGGTCTGTGATTTGAGAGAAAAGGCTGGGTATCTGCAAAGACACTACCAAATGCTGTATGAAGTGTGATTTAACTGATGGGGTGCATTTGGGCACGTGGTGGTTTCTATGTACAGTAAAGTGAACCCTGTCCCCCTCCATCCTGCTCTTCCCATAGGCCAGCAGGGGGAGAACAGGACCACGCTGGTGTTCTTCCTAGGAGGGGTCACGTACGCGGAAATTGCTGCCCTGCGTTTCCTGTCTCAGATGGAGGACGGCGGCACAGAGTACATCATCGCCACAACTAAGCTCATCAATGGTACCAGCTGGATCAAATCACTTATGGACCGCCCCGAGGCCCAGACCCCCTGAGCCCACTGTCCACACCCTTGGGGGAACAGGTGCACAAGCTGGACACATCAAACAGATGGACCAAAAGACCTTGCCGCTTGTTTTTAATGTCCATATTCCTACAGCCCTGCAGGAGTGTCTGATTGATCTTAGCAACTGTCAATATGAGCAGGTGTCAGCTCCTCAACTCTTTGTGATATTTGCCTGCCACTCCCAACAGCTTGCTCAAAACACATCTACAAATGACCTGCTTTTGTCATTGTCTGGAGCCAAGAAGATTTCATCTTATTTGGGGCATGATTACAAAACCGTGTGAAATATTGTTGTATTTACATAAAGGCTGAAAGGTAGATTTTTTTTTTTTTTACATATTTTGTGTTGTACAGCATAGGTCTCTTCTCTCCTTTTCATCTGTAGGAAAGACCTGTAAATAAATGGATCAACTGTTTCTTGTGGTTTTATTAATTGTAAAAATCTGAAAAATGTCTTTAAGATTTGCGGTCTGCAGTCAGATTTTTGCCCAGTTCTTGTAAAAGTGATGCTGTTGTGCCAAAGAGGTTCTCTGAACCAAATGTATTGGATTATTTGTTCCCCATGTCATCAAAACCACTTAAGATAGTGATTGTTTTGCTAAATTAGGCCTATATAAACATATACACAGTTCAAAACAACTGAGGGAACACTTAAACCACACATCTCGATGAAGGAAATCTAAATCTGTGCTGTACATCGTGTAATTCATTGAGAATAAAATGACATAACAACGTTCAATAGAAATCAGGGTTGGATTCAAACTCACAGCGAAAAGTAAGCAATTGAAATCACAGGCTGTTCACAGCGACTCATAATGTCCCCCAAGTGTCCTGACAACATATGGGCATGCTCCTGATGAGATGGGTGATGCTGTCCTGGGGGATCTTATGATGGCATTTCAAAGGTCAATACAGTTTGGAAAATAGTAGGTAAGACAGAGGAAAACTCCATTGTACAATTAACAGCTTTATTACTTGCAAGGAGAGAAAAAAACACTGTCTTAAAGTAACAGTTGAGAATAGCACAGGACAATTATCAGAGCTTATAGTGTAAAGGGGTGTGTTAAGATACTGCACAGCTGTGCTATGTCAACAATATATGTTTCATTTCTGCTATATCTATTCTTAAGTTTTACCCAAAAGGGCAGGCTGTCCCTCCACCTTCCCAAAGGCCTAAGGACACTAGGCAACTTTTTGAACTCAGAAAGGCCACATACCTTCTGGACAAAGAATATATACACTGATGGCTTTAACAGATTGAAAGAGGACCCAATGATCTACTGATACCATCCAATGATAACTACTATAAACAAATAAAGAAAGACTAGGGGTCCGTTCTTCAGAGTTCGCTAACTCAATTAGCCGGATTTGATGTTGACGATTTGTCATGGTCTTGGGTTGTTGGTTTCTTTGACGCTCATCCTAGATTTGCTGTCATAGCAACATGTCCGTAAATTTAAGACTGCTCGAGAGCAGGCTTTTCTTATGTAAACAAGATTAGATTGTGGCTATATACACTGAGGTGATACGGGAAGTCAATAACAGCCATGGCTTGTCCGTTTGTACGACAGCAACTAGTTGCGGAAGGTGATATACAGGATCCTTTAGCGCAGCCTGATATTTTACTTTATGAGAGATATCGGTTTTCTCGTGAGGGACTAATATACATAGTTAACTTGTTGGAACCACATGTTAAATGTTCAACTCATATTCGGGCTTTAACCACAGCACAAACTGTGTGTATTGCTTTTTGTATTGATTCTTTGCGAATGGCACTGTCCTTTACACAATTGGAGATGTGGAGAACTTAGTGAAAAGTGCTGTCTGTCATGTCATTCGCAAAGTTTACCTGGCGTGCAAGCAGTTTTCAGGGGCTTTTGTGGTATTTCCAAGCCACTTGATGCCCCAGGCCGTGAAACAGAATGTCTACACCATTGCAGGTACATAAAAATGTTTTAAGGAAGTTCATGCCATCATGACCATGCCAATAAGGATGATTTGTGTCCCCCAGGCTTCCCTAATGTTATAGGTGCCATAGATTGCACACACATCCCCATCAAGGTCCCACCGTGCCCGAATGAAGGGGATTTTGTGAACCAAAAGGGGGTTTACAGTATAAATGTGTTGGGCAATTACTATTAGAATTCCAGATTAGTCATTTATCAAATACAAATAAAAACTTTTTTTTTTAAAGATATACCATTGACCAACTATACTCTCGTAGATGGTGTGTGACTGTGCCATATCACAAATTTGGAGGCAAAATGGCCTGGATCAGTCAATGACGCAAGAATTTTATGAGAGTCACATTTATGCACATTATTTGAACTTGGTACGGGAAGATGTACGCCTCGAGGTCACAGTGTTACATACACTTATGCTGGGCCTAACATTACAGAATTTTTCCATTATACAGGTGATTATGAAGGGATCCTGCTTGGAGACAGAGGCTATTCATGCAGGCAGTATAAGTAGTAATGATAACCGTTTTGTACTTTCTTGTATTTTACTTTTACTTGTTCCCATATTCTAATGGGTCCTTCAGTGGCTCTTCAAATTCTGTGTAACCTTCCAGCAATAGCTCTTGCTTTGTTGCAGAAGAAAACTGGGCGCGCTCTTTAGCCATGGTGAGCAGCCAATTGCAGCGTTGCTGATCAATGTTTCTACTATCGATACATACCCCCTTTTCAACCAACGCATGAACGCACAATTATCCCAGATAACTCAATCCAGCTATACTAATCATCACCAACAGTTGTGTTCGAAGAACAAAATTAGCCGGATCATAGATAGCGCGATGATTTGATCTTGGATGTGTCATTTGATCTCGGATGTAGACGTTCGAAGAATGGACCCTAGATCCCCTCCTAGATTCATCGCACTATATATGCATCGATACCTAACAGCAGTCAGGGTACTATTAACTAGCACATGGAGTTCTGTGCGAGCTTCCAAGAATATGCATCCCCAGACCATCACTGACCCAGCACCAGACCAGTCATGCTGGATGATGTCATAGCAGCTTAACGTTCACCACGGCGTCTCAATACTCTTTCACGTCTGTCACGTAATCTGTGAAGAGAAACGGGGCACTAATGGCTGACCTGCCAATTCTGGTGTTCTCTGGCGGCAAATACCAATCAAGCTGCAGGGTCCTGGGCTATGAGCACAGGTCCCACTAAAGCATGTCTGGCCCTCATGCCACCCTCATGTTTGGTCAGAAACATCCTCACTAGTAGCTTGCTGGAGGTCATTTTGTTCTGGCAGTGCTCCTCCTGTTCCTTCTCGCACAAAGGAGCAGATATCGATCCTGCTTCTGGGTTGATGCCCTTCTACGGCCCTGTCTAGCGCACCTCGTGTAACCGTCTCCTAGTATCTCCTCCATGCTCTTGAGACTGTACTGGGAGACACAGCTAACCCTCCTGCAACGGCAGGTATTGATGGGCCACCCTGGAGGAGCTGGACTGCCTGAATGGGCTGCAATGGGCTGAATACTGCCTTATGCTACCAGTAATGACAAGGACACTAGCAACATGCAAAACTAGATAAGAATCAGTCAGAAGAATCAGTCAGGAAGGATAAGAGAGCAATTGTCTGTGGCCATTCAGTTTTTTGGGGTTGTCTTGCTGTTTCCTCTCCAGTGTACCTGTTGTCACTGTCATTTGCACCAAAACAGGTGACAATGCTTATGCTTCATTCGATCGATTGATATCCTTGAAGTTGAACTGACTTGTCATGATTGCTGGTTCCTTTCATTTTTATTTGTTTATTTGTATGCCGTTGATTTTCAGTGTACAGCTATAGATTATTTATAATAATGTTCCTGCCCTCATTCTCAGAAGAAAACATTGTCCTGAGCCTGATTTACAATTCTTGCTCTAAAGGTTCCACTGTAAATGTGACCAAATATTTTACTGTTTTACAGAACTAGGAAGCCAATTGTATCCTGTAGTTGTACAGATTACCATTTGCATCTTTTCCACTACACTACCTCAAACACTAATTTTTAAATATTATCTGAAGTCCTTAAACAGTGAATTATGCATTGTGTAATGACATCTGTTGTAACAGGGAAAATAGACAGACGCATGCACACAGAGAGGAGGGAAGTGAAAAACCTGAGCCCAGTCAGCCGTCAGCAGTCCAGCTCTGTCTAGGAGCAATTAGCACTATAACAGGCCTCCCGATCAGCAGATAATGGCCCTCTGCTGTCTGGAGATCTTTACCCCATAACGCCTCATGATTTGACAGCACAGAATTCTGATTTAATTAGAAGGCCATTTGCTCCATGTTCCGGTAGAGGATAAATGCATTTGAGAAGGGGTTGATCTCAGGCTTTATCGATGGCTAGTCCTTCAGCTCAGTTGTGATGGTTCCAAGTCAAAATCAGATATTTGTCCAGGTCCTCAAGACATTAGTATGCCTTGAAAACTGACCACCTGGAGCAACAAGAGTGCTATTACAGTAACAGTACCATTATTCCCAAACATATCAAGTAAACAAAATTGAAAATATGTGGGGTGGAAGGCTTGCCCTGCCATTGAGATCCAACGCCCTCCCTTGTTTGGATCACCCTCACCTCTTTTCCCTCATCACGGACCTTATTTCCACCTTTCCCAGTGTGTCCTGTCTGTCTTTGTTTGGCGTTTGCCAAACAACCGTTTAGTTCTGACCGTTTGTATATTCACTTGTGGTTATCTATAATTTCTTCTCTTAAAGTTACACTAGCCAGACATTTTCATAGTAGTAAAAACGTTTGCTAGAAAAGTAGCACTGCTAGTAAGGCTACCAAGTAACGGAAGGTATTACCACATGCGAGCTTATCTACTCCATTGTCTCAATGTATTTTTGCTGATTATCTCACAGAAATAATGTTTTGTTATTATTCAAAACGGATCCGTCCTTCAAAATAATAACTCTGAACCGACCCGACCCGCAGGTTGAATTTATGTTTTTATTTCACTCTATGAGTTATTCATTTGCGGTTCACCCACGGAAACCGTGGGCAACCGACCTGATGCAGGACTCTATTTTAGGTTACCATGCCCTAAGTGAAGCATATCAAGAGAACGTTGTGTGGATTATTTTTATGCCCAAACCCTTTGTCGCTGCCTTGCGCGGTGACTGTATGGACGGTTATTTGCAGCATTCGAAGATTGTTGTGAACAAAAAAAACTCACTGGGATATCACGATAAATTAGGTTAAATGTGATATCGATTTTTTTCGGTTTGTCAAATAATAGTAATGCAAAAAAATATGAACAAGAAAATATGAACCAAAATAAGAGGCATTTAACTTGCATGCATGCTGCAGAGGATATTTAAAGATCATATTCGTTGAATTTGTCAAGGACTCAACTCCAAAAAGCTTGTGCACGACATGGCTTAACTTTCCATTAAGAAAACCCAAGGGTCTCAGGACTCTTGTGGGCCTATTCAATGTAATTGTTGTTGGCCCCTCCTTTGCTATTAGGACTTGTAGAAGCGGAGATCATCTTCTATTCCTGGCAGCACCATTTGGAAACCTACGATACTGAGAGCGTCTGCAGCAAATGTATTTTGAAGAAGTTTAACATTCTTAATTTGTACCTATTCGTTTAGGTAAGTAATCTTACATTACTTTTGAGAAGCGTACATTTACCGTTCTATGTTTGGTCGAAATATTTATTGCTCCTGTTTTGTTTCATATTATTGTACACTATAGAATTTGATACTTAACAGAGTAGGGCATTTTTGCTAATCTCATGTGGCACTGTAGTGCATGGTAAAATGTTCCCAGCCATATGGATGAGAGAATAAAACATTAAAGAAAACGTTTAATAATCAAATCTGTTGATAAAGTTGCTTTTTGTGTGGTGCACCAGCCACTTTTGTAACATTTGTAAACACTCTTTATATTTGTCTGAAGTAATTGTGTGACCATTTACAAAGACTGAGATCAATGGTAAAAGCATTTGGAGCAATTTACAAATGAATTATTATTTAAATACAATTGATGGAAATGTTTTACACATGCATTCTTCAACCGTAAATATTAGTTGCTGATATAGACTATACAAGAACCAAAGAGTAACAAGATCCTGTTAATATGTTTAGGGCCTGGGATTGCAGACCAGATAGATCCTACAAACTACATCAGGCAGAGAGATGGAATACCAGAATGCAATGGAGCCCATTTCTATCCGCTTCCTCCGGACCTTTAAAGGACTTCTGAAATTTGTTCTGTTCAGTTACACGGTACTGTTAGGTGCTTTGCTCTTAGCAGGCTGGACAACATACTTGATGGTTGCAAAATAAAAAAAGAGGACTGGATGGTATGAATATTGTAAAAGCACCAGTGTATTCAAATTGCCACACTGTAGTGAATGTATTCAGAATGGCCTGTGACCAATAGATTGCGATAATAATTAGAAAATACTGTACTTAAGCAGGTTTCAATATAGTAGCAGAAGTTGTCTATGTTGCATCTAGAACTTGTTTGAGCCTGGTTGTGATGATGGAAAAAACTATTTCAAGGCTGTGTCACCTTGTTTTTGACAATACTTCTACAAAAAAAAATGTACTGCAAGGGATAATATGCTAGCTGTGTTACCTTGTTTTTTGATGATACTTCTACAATAATTGTTTTCCCAGTGTGCAAATGAATTTATTATGTACTCATTAAACATTCCATATAAACACATATTGGAGGTGACTTGCAAGGTGCTCCCTGTAATGAACCAAACAAAGGTTAAGAAATATCTTCCTGTTTCAATACAGTGATTGATCTGCAGTAGCTTCAGACACCACATGTTTAGTTTTTTGGATATAAGCCTGATTCACACAGACTTGCCACGTTACATCAGATTTTGTTCCAGAAACAATCCTGTATTCTGAAAAAAGCTACTTTGCGAGATCACACTTCTAAAGTTCATGGATACGGAAATTGGAAACCATCAACATGCATCCATTCTTGCACATTCTTAATTGTGCACTAATTAAAAGAAAACACCAAAAAACAGAACAAATAGTCTTGTTGTGGATTGTGTTGACATCGCTGATTTAGTACTTTTACTAATGTAAAAAAAAAGTTACATTCTTTTTTGTTACAAGGTGGGTGATTAGGTGACTACGACGGTAAGTTTGGAAATGTATTGAGGACAACCTCTCCAAATGATAAATGCTATGTGCTTTTCATTAAGCACAGAAAGTTATGACACCCCTTTAACTTCCTATTTAAAAGACCACCTCACACTAAACAATGTCCCCTTCGGTGCCCTGGGGCATTCTATGTTCTCAAACAGTTGAAATGATACGTTCCATTACAGAAATCTAACATTGGTTTAATATGACAAAACATTGTGACTTTTGCACATTCACTCTTGCACTTGAACTTTTAGCGACTGTCGCCATCATGTTAAATGCAACTCTCCACATCCTGTCGAAAATCTGCGAATGTGTCCTTTCTCATATCAGCGTACAAGTCTGACAACCAGTGCTTTATATCTTTTCGAAACATAAGTCACCTGGTCATTGCTGTTTAGCGGTTATGGTGCTAAACCCGCTGTCAAGTATTTATTTTTTGCTGATCGTTTATTTTGTTCCTTGGCTGCACGTTTTGTCACCCGCCCAAGCACAGGAAATTGCATTGTGAATCGTACATTTTGGTGGACTAGATTCAGATACAACAGGTTTGTAGAAATCAAATCGTTGTTTGATTTGCGAGCAAATCACTAACCAAAGATTGTAGGGTATAAAGACCACCCTGCACTTGAGGAGATCTCAACACCAATCTGTCGCAGATACGCGTCATTAAGCTTGTTACGCCAAACTGCACATGTGCAGACTGACAAATTCAAGGCACTAGTATAAAGAGATAGACTCGATGTTTTACGAAAATATAGAGGTGTCAATTAATAACGAATTGTTAATGTTCACGTCTACGGATGTTGTTAAACCCCAGAACCCAGGTCTTAGCTGTAGAGTCTGACCATCAATAGTCCACTGAAGTATCGCGATGTTGCGTCTCTGGGTTTGCAATGTCTGTGGGGTAACATTTTGCTAATACTAGCTGGCTCCTGCTACGCGATTCGGTGGGTTGGGTTGCCAGGAGGGCTTGCTTTAGCATTTTTGTAGTGGTTTATTTTTCATTTAAAAAGCGGCGGAAAAATAACAACGACCATGTTTACTCTCTCAGAGTTAATGGTCTGTTTAGCCATGTTATCCGCCACAGCGACAGGATACTTCGTAAGCATAGACGCTCATGCAGAAGAGTGTTTCTTTGAACGAGTCAACTCTGGTACCAAGATGGGCCTCATGTTTGAGGTGGCCGAAGGGGGTTTCCTTGACATCGATGTGGAGGTAAGGCCATTGAGTTATAAAAGGTGCCCGGCCTTTTTCTAAATCAGATTTTGGGAAATCAGACCCCGCTCATTTTGCCCTAATTATTTAGCTTGGAATCATTTGTTTCTATTTATGAACAATTTAATTAGCTAGATGGCTAATGTAGGTTATCCAACCTAGCAGTACGGTACTGTAATGTATACTCGCTTTCGCTTGATAGCTACCAATAGCAGTTAGTGTGTGGCTATATATAATGCAAGTAGAAGTTATTCCTGCTTTGGCAGAAGACTGACAAATTATTTTAACGTTAACGAAATATGTAGAAGTTAAACTTCGGTGGGTGATTAACTTGCTTACTGTAGATTGTTGCGTTTGAAGGTGTAGTTGGTTGCTAACCATTCTGGTTAACTGGCTAACTTTCTTAACTGACTCCTTAGACACTTACAGTACATAGCTACGTGTCTTTGGTATTAATGTTAGTGAGAAAGTAACAACACCTTGCAAATGTTATTACTCTAGTATTGCTAGATTTTCACACACCAAAATTTATCACATGTCAAACGTCACTGAAATTGTGCCATATGGCGACCTGGCAAGTCTTTTACGTAAATATTCCATCATCTTAAATGTATTATAGTTTTAATGAATAAAAACATAATTACATGTCAGGATCCACGGCCTTATTTGAGTTGCGGCTATTGACAATGATTAACTTACTAGAATTGATTGTGTTTTCTGAGGAACATGAACCATATTTTATATGAAGTCCCAGTCAAGGCTGTGAATGTTTTCTAAGCAGGTACTTTTTGTTTTCACAGATCACAGGTCCAGATGGAAAACAGATTTATAAAGGAGACAGGGAATCCAGTGGGAAGTACTCTGTGGCAGCTCATATGGATGGCACATACAAATTCTGCTTCAGCAATAAAATGTCGACCATGACACCAAAGATTGTCATGTTTACCATTGACATTGGAGAGGCCCCCAAGGGAGACGGTATGGAGACGGAAGGTAGGTTGTGGTAAGGGATTTGATTAAACGTGGCATTGCCTTTTATTGCGTAAGCAACTCAAAACACATTTACAGAGAAATACTCCTGTGTTTGTCCTTGTTTTGTAATATTATATTATGACTTGTGCCAGTGATGTTGGTCCGTTAGCTCTTTGAAATTTGAGACAAAATATTCACTAGCAAAATTTTAGACCTTTTTAGAGTACTGCTTCAAAGTAACTAAAAAGGTGTACTTTTTTGTTTTTGCTCAAGCGCTATCAGAATCCACTTGTCTTCAAGCAAGGATTATTTAAATTGGGTGTTTAGTGGTATGGCAAAAATAAATGCATCCCTTTATGTTGCAAGAACCAGGATTGAGATCCACTGATTTAGAGCCAAACTGATTCCTCGTTGAAGTTGGCTCCTCTGCTTTACTAACACATGCAGCCAGCACAATTACATTTTTTAGAACCGTTGCGCCAGGATTATATTGATTTCTATATTTCACCTTTTGAGGATGATGGGCTAGGGGGAGAAATCAATTGATAAATATATCACAGTGGTGGTTGGAAAATCCCATGTGTAGCACCTTCCAAACGGTGGTTGGAAATCCCATGTGTAGCACCTTTTAAGACAGAGGAATCTCACGTATGTGCTGCATTAGCTTCTAAAACATACTCTAGAAAACCATAGGTCTAAGCCCAACTGTCCATCCTCTTGATTGGGCATATTCGTATGAGAGAAATCAGGACATCGCCACATTTCATGATTATGGTTTGGGGTGACGAGGCAGCATTGAGTACAATGACTGATTTGAGAAATAGGATCCCAACATTAGATATGTTTAGGTTTGAGGGAAGACTTCTGCTGTTTTCCTTCACATTCCTCCTTTTCTCATTCAGGTGGAGGAGACACCTGGGACGGTAGGTTATTAATGTGCATGAAGTTGGAGATGGTTAATGCTTCATGGCTTCATTCTCGGTAGTGTCCTTTACCCTAGGAATTGCAAAACCTTAAGTATTGCCGATTTCTGTTGTTTGATTAATTGCCTGTTTTGTGTGTTTTGCTTAATGGCCACTCACTTGATTTCCTGCAATGACTTGACGTGTGACTGGATTTAGGAATGTATGCCCCCTGAATAATTGGGTTACCGGTTTTTCTGTCATATAAAATGATTAGTCGGTTTCTGTATTAAATATAATACAAGTGTTCAGTCAATGCAGCATTACGCATAGCACTACACCCAAGTGTTTGCTCTGTTACTGCAGAAGTTATTTCAGTCCAACTTGTATGTAGGGCTTGAACTATATTCCAAACTGTAGGGATTTATGAATAAAGGTTTTCTTAATAACCCATCAGTTCTGCAAAATGAGTCTGGTTGACATTATGCTGTGAACTTTCCCACACTTTTTATTTATTAGAAATTAAATAAAACTGACGCTGCAAGCTAACTGTAGAGCTATATTGGAAAATGAAATCTAGGGTTTAGGTTTATCTTTGTCTTGAGCTAATGCAAGGACTGAAAGCTCCATTAAATGTGATAGAAACCGGTGCATCTCTCATCATTTCCATTTTCACTCTCATTTGAACAGGGTCTATTGTTGTATTCATAACCGAGTGAGTGGTGAAATTATAACAGCTGTCAAAAACAGTTTTCTAATAGCCAACAAGCTTCTTCAGCCATAAACATACAGTACAGCAATATTTATTTTTAAACAAATGATAGTTGGATATTTCCCAGTGGTATGTGGTCAATTCCTGTTTCCAAGTTGGTTACAAACACGCGTTAATACTGTAATAATGGAATTTCAGACATTTAGGGCAAAACGTTGTTCATTTTTAACTAGTACATGCCTGCATTTTTCTCATTTTCTTTTGCCCTGTGTTTTGTTTGTGAGTTTGAACTTCATATTATGAACAGGTTTTCAATAACAAAAACAGTCCATCCATTAATGCTATTTGCCTTCTTTAAAACCGTGTTTTGTTACATATTTTAGTCTGGAAGTGGCAAGCAGTGTTGTGGCCTATTCTAAATGGCACACTATAGCCACAGATTTATACAACTAACTCCAATTAAACATGAGCCTGTCATTTCCAATGGGAGAAGCAAGGAAGTAGGCCAAGCCAAGCATGAGCTACTGAGATTGTACTGGTGCATTCTAGCATGTATTTGCATATTTCCATTAGCGAAACACCTGTGTGTGCTCAATAACTTGAATTTGCCCAATAATTAAAAAAATACTTTTTAAGTCTATAAAACAAAAAAAAGTTTAATTTTGGGAACCGGTTACAAGATTTGAAATGATTGAACGGTTTTGTTCTGGACCAAATGTCCCGTTAGTGCAGCCATAAAAGCACAGTCCATCTACACCATTAACGTCAACCCTGCCCAAGACATTGGTGGAGACATGAAGATGTCACCGCTTACTGACAGTGACTGGTGGTGTATGTGTGATGTAAAAATATTTTCTGCACAACCTGGTATTGCTTCAAAGTCAAACATTTTACCAAAATCTACAATTGACTTAGTAGTTTAATTTTACAACATTTACTTTCTCTGTTATTCTTGGGGTTTCTTTGACTGTGGTATTTGATGTGCTGTTGTATTAATGTTCAGTCATTGTTCACAGCCCACCAGAACAAGCTGGAGGAGATGATAAATGAGTTAGCAGTTGCCATGACAGCAGTAAAACACGAGCAAGAATACATGGAGGTCCGAGAGAGGATACACAGAGCAAGTAAGACTGTTTCTGTGCTACTTAAAGAACGTTTTTGCAGTTTCTATTAAAAACAAATAATGTATGAACAAAACCTTCCAATTTAGTGTTCATTGTATGTAGTCCATTTATTCTCCTCTCTTCCCCTTCTCTAGTTAATGACAACACAAACAGCCGAGTAGTACTTTGGTCCTTCTTCGAAGCACTTGTGCTTGTAGCCATGACCCTTGGACAGATCTACTACCTGAAGAGATTTTTCGAAGTGCGGAGAGTTGTGTAAAACCGGGTTTATTTTTTATTTTTGAGTGATTCACTTGAACTCTTAGCTGCACCATACATCAATATTGAAAATCAAACAACTTCTGAAAAGCCTATTCCTGCCCATTGTCATTTCTCTCGTTTTTTTTATTCATGTAATTCAAGCCATGGTGTGTTTTTCTTTTCAATGAAAACGGTTTTTGCATTGAGTCCTCACAATTCCAACATCAGTAGTACTAAAGGGTTTTCTTTATTCATAATTTTGAGTTTGAGTATTTGCACATATAAAGTCACTGCCCTAAATACCACGATGAGATTTTATCCTTTTCTTGTGCTACTTCATAACCAAGTGGGATGTGGAAGAATGAAAATACCAATTAGATTACAAACTTTGAAATGCTGATTGGATAATAACCAACAACCATATGCAAAAATACTGCTATCAAGCCGTACACTTCTAGTGTTAAAACATTTTGTAATTGCATTTAACTGCAGAATAAACGGTTACTGAGGTCAATTTTCTGTTGACAATGTCAATGTGGGAGAAGTCAGAGCTCAGGGACAATAAATGAGTTTCCCACTAGTAATAACATGTTGCTGAGCTGTTGAAGCGGACATTCCCCTGTCATATTTTGTATACTATACAATACTCACTTACCACTTGGTTACAAATGCATCATTAAAAAAAAACAGGTTGGGGACACATGGAATTGAGCGTTTACATTTCTGAAATATTGTTACATTTATTTAGACCTGTTAAGCTTGCACTAGGACATTTATTTTAAGGGACAAAATGTTTTGTTGTACCAACATGTTTTAAACACCACTGTGCCAATTAGTCACAGTATGCAGAATGCGCATTGAGTTAAGAAATGGCTTAAGGGGTACTGTATTTTATTATTGATTCTACATTTGAAGTAAGAAGCAGTAGAAGGAAAAACCTTAGTGTGGGATTTGATAAATTGTTGACAGTTTGATGTAGATGATTCAGCTTTTCTATTGTACCAGTCAATATGAATTTATTAATTGAGGAAATTTTTTAAAAGCTTTATTTCTTAATGTTTGTTGTTATTTGTTTTGTGTTATTATGGGTAAATCGAGGGTGACAATATTTACAAGTGAATAACTTTGGAGCCAAACCAACAGAGACAATGACCTCAGACATCCAGAGGAATGAAGTTAAGCTGTGGATCAACACTTAACCCAAAGTCTGTGTAGAATAATAAAGTTACATTTTCTCTTAATTTTGATTGCTTGTAATTTGCAATAATTTACTAGTACAATAGTTATAACCTGCTATGGGTCAGTAACCTTTCAGTAAAAAAGCTGGGTTAAATGAACAGGCAAATAAAATACCTGCTCTTTGCTGTTTTTTTACTATAGTTAAAGTTTATATTTTTAAATCCAGTCCATTCATAGAATAAATTGAGGGTGTCAGATAAACCTGGGTGTCAGAAAAAGCATCTGGCCAGTGAATGAGAGGTTGCTAAACCGTGGGTTTATCTGACCAGTGAATGAGAGGTTGCTAAATGGTTAGTTGTCCTGTCGTTGAGCAAGATAACCTTAACCTAAGTTACCGCAGACAAAATAAAGCATTACTTTAATGTAAAACCACTCGCTATGAGTTTGATAGCTTTAGTGCATATTAAAGGGGGAATCCACTCAAGCATTATTTGATGGTTTTATTGTCGTTTTATAGTCAAGATCTTTGGTGGTTTACAAGTATAACTTAATAAGTTCGTCACTGACTGCGGATGGAGTGAGGACCCCAAGGTCAGTGAAGAGAAGTGTGATCAGCGATGGTGGCGTGTAGTCAATCATTGGGTGTTCTTCTGCTAGGTCTTCCACTGCCTTCAGAGTGTCTGCTTTATACTGATATACAGAGTCAAGTGAAAAAAACAAAATAGCACAACAATATCACTACAGCCCTAAGACTATATGTTGCTGGTATTACCTTAAATCGGTCCGGGACATCTTGCTGGTTTAAAGGATAGAGTCTGACAAATTTGAAGCTTTCTGCGACAACGTAGAAAGGCTTGTTGTGAGCCTTGGAGCACACTGCCAGTTGATAGGTACCAATCTGTCAAATGATTTGCAGAAAAGAATTTAAACCACTGTGTAAATAGTAACACTCTAAAAGAATGTTGAGAATGTATCTGATAGGTGTGTTATGCAATTAGCCATTGATATACCTTGTTGATAATGCCACCACTTTCCACCACACCCTCTGCACCCACAATCACCAGGTCCACCTTTTCCATGATGTACCTTAAAAATCATTTTTATTTTCATGAATGTATAAAATACATAGAACACACTGACTGCTTCCATCATATAGATGACCTGTATAAAACAACGGTGGGTATTCGGAAAAAATTAATAAATTCATGAAACAACAGAAATGCTTTTGATATTTACCCCACTGCAGCATCAAGAACCACTGTGACAGGAATGTTTAGTTTCCGTAATTTGTCTGCCATCTTCTGCCTGAAAGAGACAAAGTAAAGTGAATATGCTTTCCTACATAGGGCTTTCAGATTCGTTTGGCATTTTACTTAATGCTTCGATTTGTGTTGAGCACACACCCTGCAGAGTCTGGTTGTGACTCTGTTACGTAGACAGTGAAGCGTTTCTTGTCGGCTGCTGCACTCTCTAGTACCTTCAGAACTACCCGGGAGGAGGAGTGGGTCAGTATTTTCTGTGAAAACCAAAACACAGTGTCAGAGGTAGCTGTACTGTAGCAGTTTTAGGGTTTAGGAGTCTTGATCAAATGCAATTTATTAAAATAGAGGTATTTACAGCTCCATCCTTGATAAAGGTATGACAGAGTTTTGCTACTTTACTCCTGGAAAGGGATATTTTCTTTAGAAAGAGCTCCCCTCTCTCTACCATCACTTTCTTGCATTGAGAGAGATCCTGTTTGGGAGACAAAAAAATACATCTCAAATCAGGGTATGCTGGACCACTCGAGCAACTCACATTTTTAATACAAATAGTCATAATGTGGGCTTGGAGGAATGCAGGTCCTCTACTCACAGGGTGCTCCAGTGATGTAAGGCTGATAAAGCGGAGGAACAGTTCACCACCAGATGACACTGCCACCGAGGAGTCAGCCTCCCCTAGATGTCCAATTGTCCGGGTCAGGTTCTCTCTCAGGCCTAGGATGGTTTCACCTTTTTACAAACATACATGTTTTTTGATTGATAACGTTTCAAACATCTGGTCTCCTTCAGAATGTAATGAGTATTTCTTGAATTCAGTAAATCATATCAGACACAATATATACCTTTAAATTCACTACACATTAATAGAATTGTACTGACTTTGGTCTCTTTTGAGAAACTCCAGGAGAGTGCGGATAGCTGCCACAGCAGAGGGCACCTCAGGGTCTTGTCTCATCTGTGTCCTGAAGTACTCTACCAGCTCTGTAGGGAGACGGCCAGTCAAAGTAATATCAAGACACATGATCCATACAGGAAGTGGGAAATGCACATTACTTGATTGCAAACATTAAGAAAAGCAAATTTTACTGCATATTTTAATTTGCATGGATAACAACCTTCCAATAAGAACTCCAGGCAAAACCAGTCATGCATGCACCCAAAACTATTTAGGCAGTTATTTGTTGTTTTTTTGGCTCTATACTAGAAACCCTTTATAATTAAATTAATTTAATCTAGGTTAAAGTGCAGATGTCAACTTTAATTTGATAAATCCATATTAGATGAACCACTTACAAACTACATTACTCAGCACCTTTCCAAAAGTATATTTACTTCTGTATTAAATTAGTCAAACATTTGGTCCCATATTCCTAACAGACAATGGCTAGATAAGGGTTGTTACTCTACACACATGTTGGATTAATATGCTATATGCGATAGATTTGTACCCATTATACATGTATGGTAAATAATGTACTGTATTATTTTAGAGAATACACAGTTGATGCTACTATGATTGCAGGTAATTCTGAGTCAGTTACTAATAATAAATATGTTTTTAAAGAAGCACAATCATACAGCAAGGGTCTTGTTACTTACGTTTAGCAAACTCCGGATGTATCTGTAGTTTGCTAAACGTAGAAATCTGGATCCTAGCAACTGGATATTTGTGCTTCTTTCTTAGTAAACTACAAATACGCCTAGAGTTTCTGATAAATAATTGTAACTTGGAACTGGAGATATTCTGCTTGTATGAATGATCTCAGATCCCTTGCTTCTACCATATGTTCTACCATATCAAACATTATAAATGACAGTTAAATGACAAATAATACTCACCATCTTCATCCATTCTGTCAAAAAAATTGAAACAGAAAGCGGTCTGATAAACCTTAATATTTTAACAGTTTGATCTTTCTGGCTACCTAAACGTATTTGACAACTTACTGTTGATAACTAAATAGCTATGACTGTCTGTGTAAAAACTGTAAAACGACTGATGAAACAGACACGTTTTCCTTCCTCTGTCGCAGATGACGTTATTTCAAGAGTTGCTTCTTTCGTTTCAGATTAAAAGAAACACATTTCCTGACGTGGGTAAAATATATTACGTTAATTATCTCATTCTGTCACACGCATAAAGACTTAAATGTTTAATGTTTGTTAATTTCTGGGATGGATCAATGTCGCAATTTAATGACGTAAGTCATTTCTCATTGGTTGTTTTGGAAAGAAATGGGGTGGGTTTATGATGGAGCGCTGGCTACCAGTTACATAGTATGCTCTGTTGTAGTGATGGCATCTGGTAAGTGAAGAGATTCATTTTATATAATACATTTAAACAAAAAGACAGATTTTAAAGTATATAATATAACTTACGACAACATAATGATTTAATTTGTTTTCTGAAGGAATTAGACCGCTACACGGCTTACTAAAATGGTCTAGCAATTTGGCTACCTTGCTAATGATACACTAGCTAACAAAAAGTATTGTGTTAGTTACTCATATGATCAATAACCACTTATGTGCTTTCATACAGAAGATGAAGTCAGTCTTCTAGTCATTGTGGTGGATGTCAATCCTATTTGGTGGGGCCAGCAAGCTAATAGAGAGCCTCAGGTATTTACCCATTCATCTTTCATCTACAGAGCTAGCCTCCAGTTCAAATGGGATGTTGGACTGAAATATGTTTAATTGTGTTTGTCCTTCCCTTAGTTTACTCTGTCCAAATGTTTGGATGCTGTCATGGTAATGGGTAACTCCCACCTAGTCATGACTAGGAACAACAAGCTGGCCATAATTGCAAGCCATTGTCAAGAAAGGTATTCAACATTGTCCCTTCTGTGACAAACAGAATACTTCTTAATGTTGGTTTAGGTGATCCTGTGATAATGTGTTCTAATTGCAAATCTCTTCTTCATCCCTTGTCACATGTGCCAGTCATTTTCTGTATCCTTTTAAGCTTTGGAAATCTGGAGATGGTCATGGGGATGACAATCCATCAACAGGTGGAGATGGGAAGTATGAGCTTCTGTCAGTTGCCAATGACCTCATGGCAGAAGAGATCAAGATTCTCATGTCAAGAAGTAAGTGCAGCATAATCTTCCTGTGCATTGCCAAAAAAGTCTAATGTAGGCCAAAGCAGTGTTTGGTGTGAAACTCTAATAACCTAACCTTCGTGTTTTACAGCTGAAGTGAAGGGCAACCAGACAGATACTCTGTTGGCTGGATCACTTGCGAAAGCTCTCTGTTGTATCCTTTCCATTATTATGCTTAGTAATTACAATGTCTCTATCAGAACCTACATTTGACCTGATCTAATACAGCATTCAAACCAACGATTATTACATCAGAATCTATTTGGGGTATTAACTAAAACACAAAATGAGTGAGAATAAGACAAAAATACTTTGTCTAACTTGACCACATGATAGATGTCAGTACAATAACATTTACATTTTAACTTTCACATGGTATCACAAAGACCATTGACGGTCCAAATGTCAATTTAATGTAAACGTCCATAATGTACCAGCTAAAATACAGAAATTGGACTGGAATCAACTTCAGTGACTGAAATTACATCGTTTTTATGTAATTGACCTTTCCAGTGAATTCATTTTTCTTTTACAGAAGTATTTAGTTTTAAGCTTCCTTCTAGCGCAGTGGTCTGAGTAAGCAGTGATTCATATTGTGATAAAATACACTGCTCAAAACAATTACAGTCACACTTAAATCACACATCGGGTCTCTATGAACTAAATATAATAAAGATCTGTTTATTGTGTAATCCATTGAGAACAAAATGATAGAATAATGAAAGCAAAAATCACCAACCGATTTTTGGTTGGTTTCAAACGCAAAATCAAAGTAAACAAACGAAAACAGGCTGTTCCAACTTGCATGAATCCCATCACTGCGACTCATGATGTGTCATACTCCTGATGAGACAACGGATGGTTTCCTGGGGGGGGGATCTTCTCCCAGACCTGGATCAGGGCATATGTGAGCTCCTGGACAGTCTGTGGTTCTACTTTGCAGCATTTGATGTACCAATTCATAACGTCCCCGAGGTTCTCCATTGGATTCAGGTCTGGGGAACGAGAAGGCCAGTTAATGACATAAATGCCTTCATCATCCAGGAACTTATTTTGAGCAGTGTAGTTTTACAACACTAAGATGTTATGGATTTATGCATTCAGGGCTTAAAAGTAATTTTCTGAGTACCTATACAATAATAACATGTGTATGAAAGGTTTTGTTCAAATTAATAGGTGGGCTGTAAAAAGCAAATGGATTACTTGTTGTTAACCTTTATCACAAATGTACAAACACCCCACTATATATTAAATCTACCAGTCCTTTTATTTACTTTTATGGAAAATATATAATGTACGCCCAATTGTAGCTTGTATTTTGCTTTTACATTCTGTATTCAGATATCCACAGAGTCACAAAGGAGTTGGAAGGTATTCAGAGCATTTAAATTACCTTGTTCTTTCTCCAGACTAATTTTACAAGATTTAATTATTTTGGTCTATGTTTCTTTGCATTTGTCAGCTGGACATGAAATTAAGTCAAGGATATTGGTAAGACCTCACAGACGTCCCTTTTTAATGTAGGCTATTCATTTGATACATTTCATTTAAATGTGTTTGTGTCCTTGTGTAATAGGTCATAAAAGCAGCAGAGGACTGTGCTTTGCAATACATGAACTTCATGAATGTGATATTTGCTGCCCAGAAGCAGGTAACATTTATTCGTCTTAGTTCTGGCTTCCTTTTCAGTATATTTCTATTAACTTAAGCATAATAATAAAAACGTGTGTTTATTTTTTCTTGTTATAGAGTATCCTAATAGATGCTTGTGTGTTGGACTCGGACTCAGGTCTCCTACAGCAGGTATGTTTTGATTGCTTTATGTGTTTTACATGTGAACTATAGATGTGTTTAAAGCCCTCCTTAAGACATTTGCATGTGTCCCACCAGGCCTGCGACATAACTGGAGGATTGTATTTGATGATACCACAGAAGATTGCTTTGGCACAATATCTTCTGGTGAGGACAAAAAAAGTATATAAAGATGGATGAACTTTTCAGTCATGTTTGTTACATGGTTTCCTGTGTAGTGGGTGTTTCCTGATGTTTGTTACATGGTGTCTTTCCTGTGTTGTGGGTGTTCCTGATGTTTGTTACATGGTTTCCTGTGTTGTGGGTGTTCCTGATGTTTGTTACATGGTTTCCTGTGTTGTGGGTGTTCCTGATGTTTGTTCCATGGTGTCTTTCCTGTGTTGTGGGTGTTTCCTGATGTTTGTTCCATGGTGTCTTTCCTGTGTTGTGGGTGTTCCTGATGTTTGTTACATGGTGTCTTTCCTGTGTTGTGGGTGTTCCTGATGTTTGTTACATGGTTTCCTGTGTAGTGGGTGTTCCTGATGTTTGTTCCATGGTGTCTTTCCTGTGTTGTGGGTGTTCCTGATGTTTGTTACATGGT
>JACXGK010003549.1:0-44346 GCA_016801125.1 Novumbra hubbsi | reverse complement strand
TGTATGTATGACGATGTGTGCTATATATTGGTGTATGTATGACGATGTGTGCTATATATTGGTGTATGTATGACGATGTGTGCTATATATTGGTGTATGTATGACGATGTGTGCTATATATTGGTGTATGTATGACGATGAGTTGTCGTGGTGTTTTAGGATGTGGAGGCTAACACTGTGCGTCTGGAGGAACATGGTAAATCTGTCCTAGTGCTGGAGAAGACTGAGTCAACCAATCAGGGAGGAGCAGGAAACAACAGCAAGTACGACATGTCCACCTCTCGTAGAATATACTTTATAACAGCATCTGTTAAACTAGAACTTTACTTCATATATCTAAATAAACATCCTTTCCAATGATTTCTTAGATCAGTGTCACATAAGCAGACATACTTTCTGTAGAATGTTGTGCAATAAAGAGGAAATACAGTTATCCGCCCATCTGAACATTCACTTGAACCCTGTTCAGTTAGGCCTGAGTTTATATCTCATTTGAAGTCATTTGAAGTGTTTCAGCTAAAAGAATGAATGTCTGATCTAAGCTGACTATCTCTTGGTATTGCTGTTGACCAAAGTGTCCCCCAACAAACCCCCAGGTACACAGTGATGTCCGGAACACCGGAGAAGATTCTAGAACACCTGCTTGAGACGGTGAAGTTGGATTCTAATGGCGACGATGCTATAGGTAGGATTCCTGCTCGACTTGTATCGGTACAGAAATATCTCTGCCGTGTATCCATATATTCCGGCCACACTCCTGCAGTAATATTTCCAATGAACAGGAGTTCCTTTAACTGTACCTCTGAATCCCCAGACTCCCCAGTTAAAGACAGATCAGAGTACTTAAATTGTTCTAGTGTTTTTCGAGCAGGACGCTTGGAGTCTGCATTGTTAGTGAGTTGATGTGTTGCTCTGTGCACCTTCAGATCCCTGTGTGACCGACTTCCTACTCACCCATAGGGTCTTCATGCCCTCCAGCCAACTCTGCCCAGCCCTGCAACACCAATATCCTTCATGAATAATATCATAATGGTGCTGATGATAATACTGATGTTGAATATGGTGAGGTTGATAATGGTGGTGATGATAATGAGGGTAGTGTTGGTGACGTTAATGAAATAATGATGGGGGTTACAATAATGATTGTAGTGATGGTAATGATAATGAAAATAGTGGTTGATGATGAGGAAGATTGTTTAGGTGCTAAGGGTGATGATGACTGGGATGGGTATCAAGGTGGTTTTGGTAATGATGGTGACATTTATGATTATGTTGATGGTGGTGTTGGTGATTATGTGATGATGATGATGATGATGATGATAATCGTGATTATCATTATCACACAATATATGTGTTAAATTGTTGTTGAAACAGTGGTGTAGGATTAATGTAGCTGTGTTAATTTTTTCAAATTGTTTGGGTTCTTTCGAAATTCATGTACTTATCAACATTTACATTTTAAAAAGACCAATGGAGCCTTAACCCTGAGTGCACCTATGATTCAGAGCCTTCTGAGGGCTCCGAGCTGGAGAAAGCAGCCTACGCACTCAACAAAAAGCAGAAGATAGTGAAGCTGATTGGCCAGTGGGTGGCTCTGTTTGGCCAGATGCTTAAAGATGACCCAATTGCTGTGGACTTCCTAGAGGTGTGTGGTTGGTGGGAGAATTGTTGGCTTGCTTCATGGGAGTTAAATGATTATTTAAACAGTTAATAGTAGGTAGAACATTTTGTATCCACACATGGTTTCATATCCTAAATAATATATTATCTAAGAAATACCTATGAAATATTGAGTCACAATGATGTTACCTGGAACAACTGTGGTCCTGAGGTAAGACCAATTGACAACCCCCTGTTTAGTAACCTCACACGTCTTTGTGTGGTTACATTTGAGGGAGCATATGCTGTGTGTGTCTGTGTCTACACCGTGCATGCATTGTTTTTACATGGTGTTTCTATGACAGAGGGTGAGGCAAGAGGTGGCAGGTGACTCCCGCCTCTCAAGTATGCTGAAGGAGCAGCTCAGAGACAAGAGGAAAACCAGAGGGTGAGTAATTAGTCAGTCAACACCCTAGAGTGCCAGAATGAATGAGGTTAAAGGTCAAGGATCCTGCAGTGTGTCGTGGGGTGGATATTAACCTTATGACTTAATGGGAACATTAAAGGGGCACTTTGTAGACTCCTGTCTCTGATGTTTACAAGGCTGAATAGTTTACATGACACCAGAATAGTATTAACTAGTCCGGGGGGGGTTTGCGGGTGGGAGAGGTGATACTGCAGGTGTTAAGTGACTACACGTCAATGCCAACTGAAGGACCGACGAGAATATCTCAGAAATAAACATTTGAAACATTAACTTAAACCTTTATCGGCCGGTGTCTTCTAGTCATTTATGCTTGTATTTACATGCTTGTAATACAATAAGAATCTAACATATGGCACCATTAACATTATGTTCTTCAGATATGTTCTTCAGTTCCAAAGTTTGCTTTTTTCTACTGTCTTTCTAGGCTTGAGAATGGTTTTGGGTCACTTACAAAGGTAAGTAGACCCACATTACATTCTTAAGAGTTTTGGTTTGCCTTGGTACTAAAATCTTACTTGATAAAGATCACACATACTTCTCTGCATACAACCAGACTACGATAGATTCCCCTTCACATTGCAACAGTTTGTGAGATAACAAAATTTAAATGAATAAAAAACAGATTCATGAAAAACCGCACTGGTCTAAACTGTCTGTTTTACCGTCTCCACCAGCTCCATCAGTTTGACTGGTTTACCAGTTGTGAGGAGACAATGGGGAACTGTCTGCCAATCAGACCACAGAACACAGGTTAGTCTAACTACTACAGTACGAATAATATAGTACAACCTACGCATAGCGTGAACACAATATTGATGTATTTTTGTTGTAATGTTCATTACCCACTGGTCAACCATTCAGAGAGCAGTCGTTTCTATTAAAACATTTCCTCTCCTAGTGTTGTATGAGATCTTCCGGCCTGATCACACGTCCGTCACGGTGATGCTGCCGGTTCTCTCCTCCGGCCAGGATGTTGTGGCGTCTCTTGTGAACCCGGGTGGAGGTCACATCCTAGTCAAAATCAACTCCATGGGAGGTGGGTAGCTGCTCGTGCTCTATGTGTCATCCGGCAGCAATGCGTGAAAAACGCAGCTGTACGCGATTTTTGTTCGTTTCCTTCCAGTTGGTTCACTCCCTCCTCAGCCAAGACTAGTCACAAACAAGAGTTTTCGACTGCTTACGTCTAGCTACAAGTTGAAGTTAATAACAATTGTGTTGTATAACAATACAAAAAAGAACTAAAAAGGTTTTGATTAGTGTGTGGCTCTTCGTAACCACCCGTGTTCTGCCGGGCAGGGTCTCTGGTGTGTGTTAACGTGTTTGCGGTGGCTGTGTCACAGACAGGGTTCAGGTGAAGCTGGATGCCACAGGAGTCTACTCCTCCCTGGGACTGAATGAGAGACTGTTCCTCTGCACTGCCAGCCAGGTGGACCAACTGGTGAGCCGAGTCGTCCATCACCCACATCCCCATACTGTAGTCTCTCCTGGCTGTTGAGCTGGGATATATTGTCATGTATATATTCTGTTAGTTTACATTACTTTATTCTATATCATTTTTTAAATCATTGTATTTTCTACTACTACTATTTGCTTACACCACTGCGTAGATGACTTGTGCCATGTCATAAGAATTTCGTTGCTCACAACGACACTTGTTATTTTGTGCATTTGACAATAAAATACTTTGGACTTGTGATGTCCTTAGTAACCACTCTATAACTCTAACATCTTCACTACAGTATGTGTTGAGTTTACTCAGCCACAAGTCATCATGGCATTTTGTGGGAAATGGCGATGCTGTTGCATTTTTTGCGGTGTGGTTTATTGCGTCGTTGTTCATTGCGCTGTGCATCCCGTTCGTGGTTCGTTTGTCTCGCACGTGGACAGACGCCTCTGAAGGAGCAGCAGGGTCCTGAGCAGGGCAACGTGGACTTCCTGGAGCAGATTTGCTCCAAAGACATTGCCGGCCAGCTGAGCAACTACGACTGGGAGCTGTTCACTGCCATGCATGAGGTGAGCCCACGGCTGTGCCAATCTATCGGAGGATATAGGTTTGGGGTCAGCAGGACGAACGCTACCACCCGCATGACTACACAGTGTGTCTGTCATTTAGGCCTGTCTATGGCAACATAAGATTATTTTTTTATTAATATTAAAAGTTGTCATAGATTTCCTGTTATAATATTCTTAATTAAAGGTCCAGTGTAATAGATGGTTTATTGATACGTTGGATGCACATAGCGTTCAATGTGTGTTCATTTTGCTACAGTGACCACTGACAGATGAGCCAATGTTTCTCCCACCAGGTGGAACTTGTTTACTATGTATCCGGGCAACGGAACTTCCCCGGCAGCACCACCGCTAACCTGGAGCGTTTTGTGCTTCGCTTCAACCAAGTACAGTACTGGGTGGTGACGGAGGTTTGCTTGTGTGGTGACCTGGTCAAGAGAGCTATGCTGCTCAAGAAGTTCATCAAGATTGCCGCCATGTGAGTGTCCCTGACATCACTCGTTTTGCCTCGGAAAGACTGTAGGTCAAAGAGCAGAAGTACCGTATATGGGGTTTTATGCAATAACGTAAAAGTATAAAATATGCCGCTCTTGTCATGCAAATGTTTAGTCACACTGGCTTTCTGGGTGTGTTGGTTCAGGTTGAAGGAACAGAAGAACCTCAACTCGTTCTTTGCTGTGATGTTTGGTTTGAGTAACAGTGCGGTGCAGAGACTATACAAGACCTGGGGGGTGAGGCTTGCCGGAGTCCTTTTGTTCCTCTGCTGTGAAATGTTACCATAGTACACCTGGTAACAGTAGTTGTTGTTGTTGACAGAGAGTTCCAAGTAAGACGAAAAGGATCTATTGTGCCTACGAGAGGCTAATGGTGAGTGAGTTAATGTGTTCGCAATGTTGTTGGGTCTTGATTTACCATGTTCATCCCTTGCCCAGGCACTTGGAACTCTAGATGTATTTCTTTGCATTGTTACTGTTATTACTGGGGGTAATCTTTGTCTTAATTCTGACTAATTACCACTAATAATATTATTACTGGGGTAATCTTTGTCTTAATTCTGACTAATTTTCACTATTATTATTATTACTGGGGGTAATCTCTGTCTTATTCTGACTAATTATCACTATTATTGAGGGTAATCTTTGTCTTAATTCTGACTAATTATCACTATTATTATTATTATTACTGGGACTAATGTTTAATTCCGACTCTATTACCACTATTATTATTAAAATAAAAGTGCAAATTCCTGTGAGATGGTGACATAGAATGGAGAATCAGAATTGTGAATGGGCTACAGTATCCCATGCATTGCCATGCCAATTGGCCACACGGTGACACTATAACAAGCGATACAAGTGATGCTACATAAGTTTGCTTCCATGAGAAACAAATTTGCCTATCGGACGCCCAGTCTTCTTTGAAACGCCCAAACCAAACTCTGGGAGGGAATGACCAAGGTGCATGTACCACTTGTGCATGTAAGCTTGAAGCATCTATGGAACTGACCAATGAATGTATGTAGGTGGTGTCTAACACACCTATGAATCAGGCATGGATATTCCGTTTTTAATAAAACTTGGTGAACATGTAATTAGCATCAAGTAATGCTTAAACGATAATTTTGTTTAAGCTATAGAGCAAACCAGCTTTGTTTTAAC
Organism: Novumbra hubbsi; assembly: GCA_016801125.1. NCBI lineage: Eukaryota > Metazoa > Chordata > Actinopteri > Esociformes > Umbridae > Novumbra > Novumbra hubbsi. Next base: position 38,592 of record JACXGK010003549.1, on the reverse strand, counting down.
ATTGTTTGGCCTACTCAACTTCAAAGTTGTAAACATTGAAACTAGTCATGAAAAAGAAAAGTATAGCTGTGGCGGAAGTTAATCTGACTATAGTGTTATTTCTGCAATGCAGATTTGATTGAATGAAGCCCTAAATGTCATTCATAACAATGGATGGTGTCACAGGTGCCTCCCATTGTGTGAGTCGTTTTGTCCCTCCCATTATGTAAACAATGTTCAATAGATCCAATCTATTGGATGTATGTCGCTTGCTTTGTGAACAACTGGTGTCAACTTACTGTTAAACGCTTACATACTTACAATTACATCTATTCTCTGGGTAATAACAGTTAATCGCTTTTCCATTTTTCTCTTCCGTCGTGTCAGGATCCGTCCCGTAACCACCGAGCATACAGACTGGCTGTGGCCAAGCTCACTCCTCCCTACATCCCCTTCATGCCCTTGCTACTTAAAGGTAATCATACAGTAGATGAAACCTATACCTGGGTCAAACGTACATGACCTTATACCAAACCTGTGTGTTGTTCTGTTGGCCTACCGGACCACTAGACATGACATTCATCCATGAAGGAAACAAGAACTACACTGAGAAACTGGTCAATTTTGAGAAGATGGTGAGTTGTGTAGCTTTGAACCCATTCCGGTTTGGTTTGCGGCACGGTGTGTGTGTGTGTGAACGTGGCGGTCGAAGGCAACTTTTCTTTGTTCTGTTGCAGCGCATGATTGCCAAGATAGTGAAGATAGTTCGAGGCTGTAGAAGCACGCCTTATGGTAAGAGAACCAAGTTGTATAAAAGGACTGTAGAACAAGGCCGGTGTTGTGGAGCTGTGGCATTCACAGTCTGCGGTACTTTCTCCTCCAGTGCCTTCCTCACCTCAGAAGGGACTGGCAGACAGGATGTTTCCGGAGACGCCTTCCATCCGGGTGTCCACATGTAAGCTATGCCTCAAGCAGTTATCCACAAGAGACAAAGCTTTACACATTTCAATTTCTGCATCAAATGTAGTTCATTGAGCTTTTTTTATCTCACCAGTTACTATGGTCTTTTAAAAAAAACCTAGCCTGAAACTCCAAAGAACCAAAAACAAGAATTGATGGCACATTGGCTAATAAAAACGCTTGTGTACAAATCTTGACATTAGGGAAATGTAAGTCTTCTATATTTAATTTGTACACTTCTTTCGGATTGTTTATTGTCCAGATTCTGAGCAGGCCCTACCTCTCCGGTATTCAAGCAACATCCGCCACTATGTTCAAAACTTGGAAGTGATCGACAACCAACGCAAACTGACACAACTGTCCAGGGGATTAGAGTGCTAATGGACGAACCAGACCAGTGGCCAAGGACTGTTACTAAATATTAAAAGTCAAATCAACCTTAAAATCAGGCTGGCAAAGAAGTGCAAAAGCCGTGTGTTAGGAACAGAGGACAATGTTTCTGGGGTGCTAATCCACAGGACTACGACCTAGAGTTCCAGCAGGCAGGATCTAGTGACCTCTAGTGCCTTTACAGGGTATGCGGTTGCCGATTGGGACTATGCAGTGCTTCAACACTACATTTGAGGAAGTACTTAGAATTGGAATTAGCTGTCATTCATACCAACATTTGTATTGCATATATTAGTAAAAAACAGCTTGTTTTTTCAAGTACCATACAGTATATTTAGTACTATAGCTCATAGATATGGTACTCGTTTTACCCTTTTTCCTCTTTGAAACTGTCATGTAAAATAATGCAATAACCAAGTGTTTGTTTAATCATATATACAGTGTGTAAAACATATTTCATACCAGATTGAAGTTTATTTTTTTCCAAAAATAAATTATTTTTATAATTGTGTTGTCAATCAAGTCATATTTTTTTTAGAAATTGTCATTTTTATTTGAAATTCAAACCATAAAAGATACAAATGATCATTGATAGACAACGCCCCCCCCCACCCCCCAAAAGAAAATAATTATCCCCAATATGGGGAGAGTAGATTTCACAAAACATTTCTTTTCAAATTGGATGTAAAAAATATTCTCCTTGTCGGAAAAATACTGTATGCACAAATTTGTTAGGAGATTAAATGGGATTTAAAAAACGGAGAAAACAAGAATAAACCCAGTGCTGTCTCCTGCCGTCGCCACAGAGGATCCTGTTTAAAACCTCCTGATATAAATAACACCTGACGTTATCTGGACACTACTATCAAACAAGTACTGTTCCAAACAATACGATACATTAAACAATCCACTGAGTGGCGTTAGCGGCCTTTGCAGTTTGGGTTTTGATGAACTAAATCACCAATATGAAACAGAAAATATCTAGGAGAAGCACTATGACTGTTAGGTTACGTGATGTAATTGAACTGCCCACACATTATCACACATGTAACATGTAACATGACCAATCGAGATCCATTCTGAGGCCTGATCGGAGGTCTTTCTTACCATTACTATTGAAAATAGTGTCACCAAAGGTTGGCTAGTGAGAGTAGTGGAGCAAAATGTAACTGGTGAAGTAAAACAATCTAGGGGAAAAATCTGAAAATATTCCCTCCGACCACAGGGAGGGTTCTATTAACAGTTACAATTAGGCACTTGTCAGATGTTGGACAAACATGATTTAAAGATGCAGCCTGCAACGTTTGGTAACCATGGAAGACAAAAGGAACCCAAACTTTATATCTTGTGCTACCTTTCAATCTTGGAATTTTATTGCTAACTGAGGAATGATAGCAATTCTACTTAAAGATTATGCACATGTAAACAACATATTACACATCTAGCCCAAAGAGGTTTATAAAATGAATTTGGTTAAAAAGTTAATTGCAAAATTCCCAGACTGCATCTTTAGTACATCAGAATCTAAGGAAAACAAACACACCGGCAAAAATGAAATTCAATATCAACCAGCGTGAATAATAATATTGCACTTACAAGTTTTTTTATGTTTTTTTTTGTTCCCAATGCCAAGTGGCCATCTCTTTTTACAAGAGGCACAAACAGGAAAACAAGAACTATTCTGACAAACAGGTCAACTGTGATTTCTATGCCTGAACCTATCGCATTGTAGTTAGGTGGTAGTGCATTTTGTGCACAAACAGATTTCACTGACTCTATTACAATCTATTACTATCTATTTGATATTTACACAGGTCCAAGCTGTCCTAAACTCTTTGGGCAGTCATAACCCACCCTAAGTTTAGATTGTAGTTATGCAATTATTTGCATTGTTGCTGAAGGACAAGAAAAACCTTCCCCACAAGACACAAGGAAGAAAGGAGAGGACTTGGCAATGGGAAATATCTTTCTTATTCACATGAAAAACGCAGACAAACACACAGTCCAGCACACATACTTTCTCACGCACACACTCAGACTATTTACATAAAAATGTAGCCCGAAATATTCAGTCCCTGGATGAAGCTGCAGTCTCATGGTGGAATGACACCTGGTACTCATAGTTTCATATCCATGAGAGCAGAAAAAACAGCCAAACACAAACATCGCTCTTAGTACACTGCAGTACAGATGCGTGTCTAATGTGTAGGGACCGGACATTTTGCTGTTTCCCTGATACTCACATGGCAAACACACGTGAGCTTGACATCAGGCCGGTTTACACTCACGAGGTGAGCACCGACCTGCTTGGCCACCCACTCAGATTGTACTGCAGCTTTCCTGATCTCTTTGGCCACACGCGATCATTCAATCGCCTTGCAAGACATGAATAAACACAGAGGCTGCGGATATAACCGGGACGTTCTATGTTTCAACTATACTTCCTCTTAAAGCAAATGACAAATGCAGGCGAACTAGTCACCGCCTAGATTCCTGGCAAAGCACCACCCTGTTGAAAGCTCTGTAAGCTCCATCTCAGAGGCTCGTGGTGGATTGATCCAGTCATGTCCCAGTCAACTGTAGGGCAATGCTTTCCTCACAATGAACATGACTATACAGCATTGACAACGTGATCAGTACAGGTTTACGTCAAACTGAAAGGAAGTTCAGTCAGTCCGCATCCTGACTGTTTTTGGCATACTGTGAGTGATCAGTAGATTTCCTTTGAGTGCAAAACAACGGGACCAAGCACTGCATGTCCACCACCCTGAGGCTGAAGGAGCCATTTTCGCTAGCCGAACATTACTGAAGCAACTGAACGTAAACGTCTGCAAAAACGTCTTTGCTAAAAAAAAAACTAAAGACTGACGACGGGTAAAATGTCCGGGTGTCATTATAACGGAAACATGAGAGCGACACATCCTCTGGCTGACTTTGCTCCCCTGGTGCGGTAAACAGATCGTGGGATGGTCTCCTTGGTTACTTCAATGCTACAAAGATTACAAATAATATGTGGCCATCACCGGTTTAACCAGTGACATTGTTTTTAGCACCAAATAAGGCAGTTGGGAAAAAATGTCAATCTGTCACAAGTATCCAAAAGCGAAATAAAAGCCATTTAAAAAAAATGTGCAGAGAGAAACCACATCCAGGGCTTCCAAAAGCTGCACCTCTTGGAGTCACTAGTTTTAGTCTAAAGGCAGTTTGTGACACTGAAGTTCAGCTTGGTGACTAACCCAATGTTGAAAAAAAATCCTAAATAATATATATTAAATAAAACATTCATTTGGTTTTGAGTTTATACGGTGTCTCTATCTCTAGTGCAGTACAGTGGAGTTCCAGTGGATGTTCCTCTTTACTCTTCAACTGCAGTCTAATCCTCTCTGGACCGTTAAAAGTAGACACCTTTTTGATTGCAATCGTGTGGGTTTCTAGGTTTCTTTGGTTTTGCGACAAGAAAATAGTCTGTTTTAATCCTTGTATGACATTTATGCCTCAGATGTAGCCTGGGGTTTGAGTTGGGCCTTCTCCATAGCCGTGCCATAGGGTAAGGACCTTTTGAAGAATCCAAGCTGTTGGGGGAGGAGGAGGGGTGGGGGGGTATAGAAAAGTTAAAACTGAATATTTAACATATCATTAACGTAATATTTTCTCAAACATTGGCCTGGTTCTGGTTCCCCCGTGCGGTGCCAGATGTTAGCCTGGATCCGGCCCCACTCACTTTGTACAGAACGTAGATGAGCAGCGCCAGCAGCAGGAGTCCAGCCAGTATGGCCAGGATGATGATCCACAGGGGCACATAATATTGTCCGTCTGGCTTATTCCACACCACGGGGGTTACCACCTAAGGGGCAGACGTTATGTCATGTCAAACACTCAGCGCTGCGTCCATTCCATGAGGAATGTGTTTTCCCAACAACACGTGGGCATGAGGCAGTGCCAACAACACGTGGGCATGAGGCAGTGCCAACAACATGTGGGCATGAGGCAGTGCCAACAACACGTGGGCATGAGGCAGTGCCAACAACACGTGGGCATGAGGCAGTACCAACAACACGTGGGCATGAGGCAGTACCAACAACACACGGGCATGAGGCAGTACCAACAACACGTGGGCATGAGGCAGTACCAACAGTATCTGGGCGGTGGGGTAACATGGACGCTGGGCACACACACCTTTTTCGAGCCACTTGGTGCCTCCTTTGGTAAGATGGAATACGGCATGGTGACCACGCTGAAACTTGCCAGGCACTCCAGCACATACCCCTTGTAAGATCTCTGGAGACAGAAACGGGAAGACAGTGATTATTCTGGGATTTTATGTAAGATTACAGGAAAGGCAAATTGCAACTTCTTTGTGTGCCAGACATGACATGGGGCTGGTGATGGATGCCATCTACCTTGTGTCCAGTAGTCGGCACTAACGTGCTACACGGACTGACAGACATTTTTATCAGACTGGCTGGCTCTCTCTCACAAAACCCCTCTGACATTCCAATCCTATGAGAAGCTGCGACCGCCAGCTAATGAATTTTCAATGCACTCACACATAACCCTTGTATTATAAAAAAGGAGAGCATGTAAGGACTTTCTTACAACGACTTCTGTGAAAAGATAACTTCCCGCTCTGGTCTAATACACTTGGGTCTAGACAAAACACAAACCCTACACAGAATATCCTCAGAATAGTAAATATTGAAATTTGACTTAAACTGTTGTTACAGTTTTCTATCGATTTGAAATATATATCCTGGTCTGTGCCCACAGAAGAGTTAGGACTCTGAACTAGCATTAAAACCTCAAGTCAATATCACAATGTTTAACAACCGGGGGAAATAGTGTGGGACTAAAGTGGAATTGTAATGTGTGTATCAACTACAGACCATTAGATGTGTTTTGGAGCAGAACTCACTAGACCACATTGTTTACAAAACAAAAGGTAATTAGCTAATCCAAATGAATAAAAGCATCACCCTGCAAGCTAAGCTACTTTAGTGGAAGTAACTACAGCTCAAGTCCAAGTTAAATGAGTCCACATTCCTTTATAGACACACAGATTGTCCTATACAATCACTGTCAATGCGATCCGGTAGAAACACGCCTCTACACGTGTACTGTGCTGGAGAGGTGTTTCATCAATACATCTCCACCTGAACAATATCCACTTGTCTGTCATCCCATTAAATGTGTGTTGTGCGTTTGTGTGTGCTGGGTCACCTAGGGGTTACCGTGGCCACCAAGGCTACACGTGTGACGTGTGTACATCTATGCGGAGGGAATGCGGCATCCACACCATACAGAGCACGTACCTCCATGAAGGTCTCCGCCCAGATCCGGGAGCGCACTTTGAGGATGGCACTGGTCCCCTTTTCCAGAAGGCCCACGTCGCACCTCAGCGTCCAGCACTCCACGTTTGAGCACGACTGGGGAGAGATGGGGTGTGGGCATTAGACATGGGGGAGGTGGGGCTTTGAGTTGTGCCAATGTCCTTGGATGGGAAAACCACAGCGGTTACAAAATCTACTTGATTGGTCCTTCTGTTGACAGCAATGAACTGCAATGATAAGAAACTGCAGCGAGGGTGTGTAGACATGAAGGGGGTGGAAAGGAAGGGGCAAAACAGCAACACTGAATGCTAAATGAATAAAACAAAGAGCTCAATGTTATGATCCCCATTCAGGGCTGATTTGAATTAGGCAGATGGAGAGAATGTCATGAGACTGTAGAAATGCAGCACGCAGTTGATGTTCAACACCAACCAGCATCACTGCACAGCCACTTATAACCAGTCCCCTTTTCACAAGGCCGAATAAACAATCGGTGTAAAAAGCCTTACAATGTGTGACGGGCACTTCGCATTGTAAACCTCCACCAACTGAGTTTTACGGCTAGTGAGGAAGACGGACCACCATGGACTGGGTGGTTTTGGTGGGCTTCCTGCGTGAGAAAATGAGTTTACTTATTAAACCAAGAGCCGAGGAGGGCAAACAAACTCATTAGGGGAGGGTGTAGTTCACTACCCAACTGCCAGCCTGTTTTGTTACCTCCCTCGTGGCCGTACGGTCTTAGACAACCTTAACCAGGACATAACTGTTACAGACCTCAGAGCCATAAAAATCTTAGACAACCTTAACAAGGACATAACTGTTACAGACCTAAGAGCCATACGGTCTTAGACAACCTTAACCAGGACATAACTATCACAGATCTTCCCCCTTCTGTACCTTTTCCAGTCAGAAAGGTTTTTCAGGAATATTAAACAAAAATGAGAAAACTGGGCCTGGATGTTGAATGTGGCTACAAGGGCCAACAGAGCTGGTGGGTGAAGCCAGTAGAGGCTGGAGCAGCCTGGTGAGCCTGGGGTCCAGGGACATGGTTCATAAGGACATGATCCAGACATGACTATGAATCAGGCCCCCTTCACCCTCCCTGGTGGAGAGGCAGAGGTCATGGGCAGGAGTGAAGCTGCTGTTCCCACAATAAGTACAACAGCAGCAACAGGCTATATAATTAAGCTGCAGTGTGTGGTGGGTCTCTGTGTGTCTGGACTGCTGTAATGGGAGTTTAGCAGTCCAGACTGCTTAACTCCCATTACAGTATGTGTACATTGCAGGTGTTCTAGGAAAAGGCCAGTCATAGAGGGGTCTCTGTCATCTACCAGTGCCTGTAATACAACCAGATTCAATCAATGGGCTACACAACTTTATTATACACACCTCTAACCACAAACAGACCTTCTGTTTATATTGAAAGAGCTTTTCAACAGGGACTCTGGTCCCATGTTCAGACCAAGGTCTGAGATTGAAACAAAGAATGGGGGCCTTTATATAGACGTGTCATTTAGCAGGCTCGGTAAACGACGGTCAATTAAGAGCAACGGGCCGGGGGCTGTAACGTCCACAAAGAACTCTTTCATCACTATAGGTAGTGACAGACAGAGAACTCCCCCTACCTGCAGCTGTAGGGCTCAATAGGGCCCGTGTTTAGGCCAGGACCAGGGCCTGCACAGGCACCACCATGGAGTGGAAAGTTACCAGGCGTTCTGTGAACTAACCAGAGGATCGGACAGCGGTGGAGCTTCTGGTTCCCTGCTGCCCAAGGCCACCCCTGCCATCCTTCTTCCTGCAGGCCTGTAATGCGAATTACCACAGCGGGGCCAGCACAAACCCTCAAGCCCCGCCCTCTTAATTACATCATATCCTCATTAGCCAATCCCAGGAGGCCTATCTAAGAGCAGGACCAGGCCAAAGCCACCCTCCTAGATCAACAACATGCTTTGGCCTCAGGCAACTCGGCAGAGGTTCAATCAGGTTTCAAGACAGGACTCTCCACTGAGACCACTCTTCTGTGTGTCACAGAGGTTCTCCGCACTGCCAAAGCAAACTCTTTCCTCTGTCCTTATCCTTCTTGATCTTTCCGTTGCCTTTGACACTGTGATCCTCCCATCCACACTCTCAGAGCTGTGGGTCTCAGGTTCCGCCCACTCATTCTACCTGGCGGGACGCTCCTAGCAAGTCGCATAGAGCGGGTTTGTGTCACGCTCTGCCTACTGGTGTACCCCAGGGAGCAGTCCTGGGCCCACTCCTCTTTTCTCTCTATGCAAGGTCCTTTGGCACGATCATATCGGCACATGGCCTGTCCAATTATTGCTACGCCAATGACACAACTATTTTTCTCACTTCTTCTAAACTCTGGATAAGTGTGTCTGCTAAATGGCTAACCTGTTCAACCCTCCAATTCAGCTCTGTATTCGATGGAAGATCCATGGTCTCGACCATCCGGTTTATTTCAACTATTTGCGTTAATCATCTGAAACAACCGTGTAATGCTAGATGTCCCCACATTAGAATATACTACAGGCTGTTAACGGAAGTGTAATGTTTGGTAAATGAGTCAGTGGTGAGTCGTCTCCATGGGACACCATACTATAGTCTCTCTAGTCTAGGGAACTATGTCCTAAGCGTTGGGGTGGCTTACTACTGCGTCAGTCTCTCCACTCCCCCTCCCCCCCCGCCAATGTTTGTTCGTGTACATGTCCTCACCAGGTTTGTGTGCTCAGCCAGCAGGTCTCTCTGGACGTCTCTCCTGGCGACGTGGTGATCCTGTCCGGACACTCGTGCTGGAGGCTGCTCCGTGGAGGACAGCTGGAGCTGAGGACGCACGCACTGCACCCGTTAGATCACCCCCATCACAGACAATGACCTTGCCAGCGACCCAAGAGCACACCGCCCCTTCGCGTCGACACAGGGAGTGACTCTAGATCACCGTCCTTGTTAATCTGGTGCGTCGGACGTCTCGTTCACACGGCTCCCCACAGAAACAAGGTCTACACATCACAGCGAACTGGGGAACCACTTCTGGATCTACTTAGCATTTGGGCAGTTCCAAACACAAGCGAGGGATTACGCAAGAGAACTCGAGCCATGAAAAGCTGAGGCTGAAAACCCAGGGCGCATGACGTTAGATGTATAAGATGAGTGCATCGGTACTGAAGTGGTTCATCAAGCAGAGGGAAGATCTGAGAGGTCTAATTGATGGTGGGCCCTGTGTCCTGGGCGGGGCATGCTGGGAGGTGGGCGTGGAGGCTGGCAATCCCACACCGAATTAGAACTTGAGGGATATCTTGAGGGACATCTTCACAGGGACCGTCTCTCCACAGCTATTCAGGCTCCCACAGATGTCCGTGACCCTGGGAAAGTGGAGGGACGCGGTGCGTGTGTGTGTGTACTGGCGAGTGACCGTGTGTTTAACGCCAGTTTCACTTCTGTGGAGTCGTACACGAGCGTTTCACACTACAGTCAAAACCTCCCATGTCAGTGATTGATAGTTCACCTTAAGCTGCAGGTTGTTGATGGAGTAGTTGGTGGTACAGTTGACGGGTCCCTCTGTGGAGATCTCCAAGGGGTAGAGGAGCCCCTGGCCTTGAACCCTGAGAGGACAGCTGAGCTGCAGCACGGTGTGGCTGACACCGCTTGGACCTTTGTTCACCAGCTGATTGGGGGGAAAGCGAGGGGAACGAGAGACTTTTTCAATTAACCTGTTCTGAGGTGCTGACCGAGACCTCCAGGAAATGTTGCTGTGATGTAATCTAAGCCTGAGTTGTTTTTCTTCCTGCTCCGAATTAGGTTGTGCAGTGTTATGTCAGACAATGCAAACCCCTGTGCTTTCCTGGAATGTCAATTCACTTTGTCTTCCTTCTCTATTTGTTTTACTTTTCTGCTGCCCTAGTGTCTGGCCTGTTGCTACATCCATACGAGTGCCTGGCCTGTTGCTACATCCCTACGAGTGCCTGGCCTGTTGCTACATCCATACGAGTGCCTGGCCTGTTGCTACATCCCTACGAGTGCCTGGCCTGTTGCTACATCCATACAAGTGCCTGGCCTGTTGCTACATCCATACGAGTGTCTGGCCTGTTGCTACATCCATACGAGTCTGTCAAGCCAGTTAGCCTCATGAATAGTGTCTGGCTCTAACCCCATACATTTAAAGAATGAAACGTCCACTCTGGGTTTGGCGACCTTCCACTTTTTCCATACATTGTCTATTCCGCTGGATCTCGCCGACCTGACCTTCATGCTCCTTACCTCGTAGACGTGTTGGACTGCCGGCCCGATGTCTTGCTCCACCTGGGGACTCTTGGAGAACTTCCAGGTGGAGGGAGGGAACACCACCTTGTCTGGCCGAGAAACGCTTAGAACAAACAGAAAGAGCGCAGTATAATGAGCACTTATTTATTTTTTTCAGAGGTGCTTTATAACACTGACGCAGGCCCCGACCACGTCCTGAATATCCTCTGTACTCACCCCTGTAAGATGACATCAGCTTGGACAACCACCTCCAGCTGAAAAGGTACCGCCTCGCTGTGGGAGTTATTCTCATTTTTACTGTGGAAGTGAAGGAAACACAGGGGTGAATAACAGAACAAGAACACACACCGGCAGGTTAGGAATTCCACGGTTTGGCCAGTGGCACATAAATACACGTCTAGAATTGGTCATGTAAATGCCGAGGACAATGAGTCATACCTGCGGATCTGGAGCTCAAACTGAACGGTCTTGCGAGTGTCCTTGAGGCGTGGCACAGTGAAGCGGAGGCCTGCCCAAAGCTGTAGACGAGGAACAAGCCCCATGTTCAAGGATTATGGCTCTGAGAAAGAGCGCTACAAATGGCAGAGGGGTGGGACAACCATCCAATCGCAGATCTCATTCGCAGGTTTCCTTGAAACCTGAAATGTACTTGGTAGACGTTTGTTTTCACTACGTTTGGGACCAATTTATTTGTACGTGATATACACCCTTAAGCTAAAGCGAGAAAGTCCCGCGTGCATATCGTTTACATCTGGGTGGGTGGTTGGTTAGGTGGACCATGCGTCCATGGAAACGTGTGCGGGTCGGCAGCTGTGATACACCTGGACCAGCAGGTCCGCCGGGCGGTTCTGGTCGGCTGCCCTTTCCTCCATTGGGATTTCAGGGCCCTGTTCATTTCCATCCAAAGTGCCCGCACATACAGCACGGAAATTGCAATCAGGAGGCCAGTGAGGTTAGAGCTTTTAACTGTTAAACTGTTTAATTGTGTGTGTGTGTGTGTGTGTGTGTCTGTCGGTGTCTTACAGAAAATGTGCACTGTAAAAACAAGTCAAAGACAGCCCAAACATTCTGCTTTCTTTACATTTAATGAATGTGTGTATCCAGAATGTCTGTCATTGCAAATGGTAATTAATCCGCTACAGGGATAAACAAGGCAAACTAACATCAGTGTATGTAATGGTTTCCACGATTCATGCTTTATAGCAGGGTGTTTCCAACCATTAGTGGTGAGGTAGGCCAGGACCATCTGACCTAAACAAAACATAATAATTCTTCCTATTCAAAACTAAAAATCAGGCAAGGAGTTTATTTTTAGTTTCGCAATTCTGATGATGCCGGACATAATGATTTTTTTTTTAAACTTCAGGACAGAATGCTACAGCTGTTTTCCAACCATGCTACTAAACCAAGAGAAACTCCTCTGCGATAATAACCAACGCTCTTTAGAGTGTGAAAGCGGATCCTTGACTTACGCTGGTACCAGACTTCATAGGGTTGCCCAGGTCACAGCTGAGGTAACGGGTTTGGTTCTCGGTCTCGTAGCTACAGGTAAGCTGGGTCAGGCTCTGTGATATGGAAGAAAATACGGTGCCACGTTAGAGCCACACACGTTCACGTGTTCATCATTGGCACGAATACAGCTAAGCCACATCTAACATGTACTGTTAGGGACAAATCTATGCTCAAAGATGTTGCTCCGTTTGGAGTATATAACATGTGATGGTAGATCAATAAGGAACAAGTCCTATAAGCCAATAGACTGGGTCCCCAACATGACACCCTATCCCAGAGAAATGTTAGGTGGTTCTGAGTGTTTCGCGCCCTCCTACTCACCTCGTTGTTCCGGGCGATACCGCTGTAATCTGCTTCGGGAGGCAGGACGACATAAAGCTCCGCCTCATAGGCCCCTCCTTCACCCTCGTTCCTCGCGTTGAAAGTCAAAGTCAGCAAGTTGTCGTCACCTAGGTACACTTCCTTCCTGTCCCTGAGGGCCCAACAAGACCACAGATTGATTACTAATAGGGTCAGAGGTCAGGTCAGGAGGTGTCAGGTCTGCGAGGGTAAATAAGCAAAAGGGCGAGGAGGGCTATTCCATTATGCCATGGAGAGCGGTTTGTTTGCTGTAGCAGGAACATTTGTGCTTCGTCTCTTTGTCATCCCCGTTCAGGCGTTGTGTTCTACACATCAGCCTGATGTAGAGCCGGGGGTTGGAACAGGACACAGCCCAACACACATCCCTTACTCATGTTCGTCTCAGGAAACCCCCACCCCTGCCCACCCCCACATCCTCCTCACACCATTCTCCAAAGTAGCAGTAAAGTCCTACATGTAGGAGCACAGAAACACCTCCCAAACCACCCTCCTCCAACCAAAACTCAACTCCCTCTCCCCCTGAACACAATGAGAGAGGAGTTCTATCATCAGGGCCACACAGACGGTTCTAATTACAGCTGAACTCATAAAACCAGGCACAGAGAGGAAGCAACATGGACCATGTGTCAAACACTGATCTTCTGCTGGCCAAGCCAGTCATCCTAGTAAAACCAGCCAACCAGTGGAGTCAGACTTCAACAATCAGTCGGCCAGCCCGTGTCAATAGACTCCAACCATTAACAGGCCAGCCTTGTCCGACACCCATCACACTCTTAAGAAACAAAAGGGCTAACATTGAAACCACGAACCTCACAGGTTGTATTCCTTGGCAGGAAAACAAAAGAAATAGAACCATAAGAATGAAAGATATTTCTCCAATAGATTGCTCTGAATATTGCCCCCCCAAGATAATATTGCCCCCCCAAGATAATATTATTCAGTATTCAAATTAATACAGCAGTCCTCTTAATTCCAGACAGCCAGAGGCAAGTTAAGCATGATGATTTTCCTCAAATGAACTGACACATTAAAACTCCAATTGACTCGCCTGGCTTATCCAATAAAGGACTAGCACAGAATTTTCTGTTGAATTAATTAAATCATTAAATTGGAATTTTGCTCCGAGTGTCCGGAACCAGTGGGCACCTAAACACTCCCCTTCCTCTCCATACCTGCCAAAAAAAATCTATTTTGTTACAGCTTGACAGCCATTCCCTCTACCTGCAAACCAGCTAGCAGTACATTGCAGGATTCTTGCCAGAGTTCTGCTGCGCTAGCTAAACTGGACCAATGGGCAGGGTGCAACACAGCCTTGCATTCCATCAGAACAACAGGGCCAACTCATTTGCATACTGGGGTTGAACGTTTTTTACTTTCTACTACCTGCACACAATACAAAGCTACATTCTGTGGATTTCCTGAGCAGTGTGTGCCCTGTAGGGTACGGTATGGAAGGAAATGAAGGGACTAACTCACCCATGCACTGCCAGCTTTAAGTCAGGAACACAGATGTTGTCTTCACCACAGTCAAGTAGAATCTGGGCCTGGCGGAGACAAGAAGAGGATAACAGAGACAACCCAGAGGACGCACGGGTCCTGTTAAAACCAGGCCAGTATCACAAGACGTAGAATGGAAAACATGAAAACGCGAAAGCAGGCCAAACTCATTGGTCGTTAAAAAAAGAACCCGGTTGCATGTAAGTGTTCTTCACGTTGGGAAATAACCATGAAGATTGTTTTCATCATTAGGGCTGTTTTTCCCCAAAGATCCTTCGATCGGTTTCGAGTTTCTTGTTTCCTTGCCACAACACTGATGCAAGCATTACGACTACTCTGCTTCCAACAGCATTCCAGCAGGACATGACATTTAGTGCTGCAGCGTCAATGACTAAATCATTCCTGTCCAGACACCACCACCCCAACCCGCATGTCGTCACTACAGACCAAACACCTGGAATGATCCTGTCAACAGCCTCCTCGTCTGGGGAGGGATCGTGACTGTGCTACTGTTCCCGATAACACACGCATTCCATGTCTGGCTTAGTGTCTCTTTAGAGGGAAATTGGGCGTCACGAAGCCAGGAGGAGTTCAACCCTGCACCTGACTGCGTGTACGATGGCTCGTACACACTTCTGTCTGACTGCCTTTGGGGAGTGGGGCGTGGCCGGGGGAGTTCCACATGACAGCGCTCTGTGGCGGACCGCGGGCTAGCCACACAGGACGCCGTCTAGCTCATCCCAGAACACCCGTGGACCAGAGGGGCCCCGGGGCCGCTACAGACGCGGCCTCCCGGGAAGGGTTTACCAATGGCACGCGTTCGCCAACAATGCGTGTACGGCTGCCGTGTGAAATGTTGGCGTGCGCGTGCGTGAGCTCACCGGGGGCGTGCGTGTGCACCGAGGGAAAGCCCCACACGGCGTAGGTAATGGGTTCCCCGTGTGAGTCCGTCCGCCGTGTGACGATCACGAGGCTCCAGAACACAGACGAACATAAGAAATAGAACCGGGGGGGGGAGATTAGAAAGCAAGCGCAGCGCCTCCCCTGTCATTACACGGCCGCGGGCTCTAATTAAGGAACACCCGGGGGAACCGTGGTAACCACCAGCTCTCTCGGGCCCCCGGGGGGAGTTATATCGGTTCCTATCCTAGCTTTGGCAACAGCAAAACAACCGATGGAGAGATGCCAGATGAGCCGCGAGCGGGGCACAGAGAGCGCCAGGAGTCAGACCGGTCGGTGAGTCCCGGTGGCCACGCAGGAGGTTGTGGCAGAGGCACGCAGCTGTGCCGGCAGACACACACGGTCCTAAAGGATCTGGGGACTGAAAAGTGGGAGTGTGGAATAGTTTAGGTGTTCACCCCGGAGAACATCTAGCATCCACTCAGAAGGATGTTGTTCCCATCGCTCAGGCAGCATTTGAACTGTGTGGAGGAATCAGAAAGACCTCTGACTCATCAACCAGACCGCATGGAACAGGGAACAGCCAGACCAAAGTACAGTGTGATAACAATATGACATAGTATGAATAAAACCCCTCATCTGAATTGCATTCAAACTGTGTGCCCGTGACTATTGAAATATGTCAGCAGTTTTTCACTACGGAAGCCCCTCCGTTTTCACTACTACAAACAGATATTTCTCAATGGGTACAGTACTATGTACCTTCTCTGAAGTGCCACTCAGCTTGGCCATAAAGCTGGCATGTACGCTGCTATTCCTGGAGGGGTAGTCAAACGCTCACTGACTCTCCCTCCATCGTACCAAAGACACGCACCTCACATTTCTCATGTTGAGAACGTCTTTCCAGGCCCTCTAGACCGGTTCCCAGAGGAGCGGTTTGAAAAATATAAGAAAGCAGCTCGGGTCTTTCTAAGGTGTTGGGGTTGGAGTGGGGCGAGAGAGTGAGGTCTGAAAACATTACCAGAAGTTCTGACTGAATTCATGGATTTCCTGCCCAGACTACATCTAGTTAGACAAAACTTGTGCCACCACAGGCGATAAACAGTGCCTGTTAACTCGACGAGGCCCTTCAGGGTCAGGGGGCCTGTGTGCTTTGGGATTGGGGTTAGCGGGCGAGCACACTGTAATACCTTTTGCTCAATGATCTCGGAGGTCTGGTAGTTGAGAATGGGTCTGAGGTTGTGGGAGTCAAACTCTGCCTTGGGATCCAGACTGAAGTTCAGGGAGATGATGATGGGAGAGAGCTTATCTCGGAATTCCTTATCATCCTGTAGTCAGAGAGAGAGTTCAGTCAGAGGGCCTAAGGGAGGCTTTCCTCAACTGAAAGAAGATGTGTTTCATGTCTCTGTCAAAAGGAAGGACTGACTAACAGACAGAATGAGAAACTGACGGACAGACTGAGTGAGTGAGGTTGACAGTGATGGAATAGATTCGTTTCCACAGCACACTTCTGCCGGACTTTCCTTGCTGACCACAGGACCGTGCCAGAACTTGGCCACCCACCTAAGCCTCATGGGAAACACACGAGTTGCCTCAGCCGCTGTGTATACACGTTTTACAATTCCTCTGAGCACCAAAGGTGGTAAACTGCAACCCCGTGGTTTTAAGAGTTTGTACCAAAGAAGATGTGAATGCACGTACTCCCCACGGCAGGTCAGTCTGGATGAAAGCATTTGCGGAACTAGTTACAACATACGCATCCATACATCTTGGTCAAAATAGAAAGAGCAAAAAGCCTATTTTACGTTTAGGGTAGTAGTTACAATTGGAGTGTCAGTAGGGGGTTATGGAAAGAGTATAGAGACAGTGAGGTGTGTGTGTGTGTGTGACTAACCCTCAGGTAGATCTTGGTCTTGTGACACATTTGTCCCCCGTTCTGCACCCTCATAGTCCTCTGAAGCACTGCCTGCTGGGAGTCTACAAACAGAGCCCTCTTCACCCCGCCCTTCTGTTTGTGTTTCACTCGATCCAACTGCACCTCAATCTGGAAGTCTAACGCACAAACACACACCGTGAATGTGCTGTAGGTCACCATCAAACAGATGTAAAAACACACCAGAAATCTTTGCATATACATCATGTATTGTATTATATATAAAAGTGTCCAGTAGACCTTTTCTGATACAGTATTGTTTGACATTTGGAACAGATGTAGACAGTTGGCTTACCTAGGTTGTCTGGGAGGTACTTCCCATTGGCTGAGAGGCAGAAACTGAGGTTGACACTGTTTAGAACAGGGAGACGCAACAAAGACGTGATGTATAACTGGCATTCAACGCACTGACCCTTACAATGTTCTTTCTCATTCCAGTCAACATGATCTACCATTACAAGACATGTCGTAAAGTAAAGCAGTAAGTGTTCATGGAGCGCGGTTTATGGTTAACACACCCCACAGGTTAGGCCTGTACCCAGGCATCGAAGGTACCTCAGACAGCCACCACCAACCGTTGAGCTGCCCCGTTGTCATCATACTCTTTTACCCACACTGTTAAAACCTCAACAAAATCACCCCTCAGGGCCTGAACCACCTGATTACTAACAGGGAACACCATATGACTTGTGGGAATGGGTTGTAATAAGGAGTAACAATGTCAGACAGACTCTACATACAGCCCCTGCCAGGACCGGCTTAGTAAAAGAGGGCCAATGCGATTCCAACAGTCGACAGGAAGTCAGTTTCGACATGCGGATGCGTCCCGAACCCTCCACCTCACCTCCTCTCCGCCTCCCCTAATAACATCAGACACGGTCTCCCAGGAGTGTGACAAAAAGTGGCAAAGCAAAAAGTGAACTACGGGAGAGGAGGGAGGGAATCCAGAGAGGCCGTGTGGTAATGACGGGCACCTCCCGCGTGTCCGAAGGCCTGTTAGCGTTGCGTGTCTCCACATTCTGATGCATCCCAGCTGGGATCCCTCAAACAATATCTCATTCAAAAGCCACTAGAAAACCTCCTGGCCCCTCCTCCGCCTCCGTCCCCACACCCCAAGCTGTCCATCATCTGCCAACGCAGCGTAATCAAGACACGTGTATACAACGGTTTCCTTTATGGATTTAGAGACGTGTGTTGGGGGGGGGGGGGGCACAAGAACAGCGTGTCAGGCATATTAAGCAGCCAGGCCGCAGAGCAGCGCAACCCTGTTCGGTTTCCTCTCCCTTTGGACGGTAATGAAAACCATGCGGCACCTTCGAATGGAAGGAGAAGCGGATCCACAAGGCCCTTATTCAGGATATTATTACACTGAGACCGGCCCCCTCAACGCTAGAGAAGCTGCTGTAAAAACAGGTCATCGCCTCGGCCAGATAAGGCTGGCCGTCTCCCAAGCAAATAATTCCTCATGTGGAGTGATGCGACCTGAATGGGACCTCCTGTCCTGTTAAAACATAGCGCCCGTGTTGAGGAACTCCTTCCTGTTGGGCTCGTGCAATGTGTAAACCAGCAAAAAGACCCTAAACTAATGGAGTCCGGGCCTGTATCCAGACCTTTTCAGAATGGGTTTCTGGTCTAGGGGGGATTAGAAATCCTACAGAATGAGGCAACGTACCTCCTACTCGAAGATAAGTTGTAAAACAAGCCTCAGAGGTCGTGCAATTACCAGGACGCAGGTATGGTGGTGTTCCCGTTGTTGACTGAACAAGTCTTCTCCTCGGGGTTGATCATCGTGGGGTAGACGGTCAGGGAGGCACTGGTGTTGACGATGGGCCGGGATCTATTGTCCAACAGATGGAGCAGAAACCACAGTTAAATGGATGAAGACCTTACGGCGAACCTCTAAACATATATCCTACATCACCCAGGGGTTTGACAGATAGTAGACGGTTATGAACAGAAATCACCTGTACAGAATGGCCTTGTCCACGCCAAAAGCACCGACAATAAGATCTGCACAAATTACAAAGTTAATGAGTACATGAACAATCTGCAGTGAGCAATGACAGACGTTATAAATGCACTGGTCTTGTCACTGACCTGGGTAGCCATTCATGTCCAGATCCTTAGCCCCACGGAGAGCAAATCCAAAGCTGGCAGGCATGGTACCTGAAGCCCATTGGCCAACTATGACCTGAGAAGGTGTGTCCTTGAGGCCACCAGCAAATCCATTGTAGATAAGCACCAATCCCTGCTGGTTCCCTCCACCAAAAGGACAGCTGATTGCCACATCTATCAATCAGAACAGTTAAACAAAATAATTGAACATACTTAACAGTTATGCGTTTTCAGGGTGTTGGAAAAGTCCCTCCATCAGGGAATAGCTTAAATCTAATGCTCTGTTGGCCAGAATTATGAGTACAGCATAATGGTCGGACGGAGGGACTGACATTAGAATCAGCATGGCAGATTCAGTACAAAGTAGGGTCTAGGAGCGCATCCGGAACCAATAGAGACAGAACATGTGGCAGAGGACAGTACAGATTCAAATTGTCCTTTCAAAACCTCTTATGAAACCCCACAGAGTTCCTTCCTGAAGACATAACTACTAGAGGTCACATCTCTTACCGTCGTATCCATCCTGGTTGAGATCTCCCAGAGGCGCAATGGTGTTGCCGAACCTCCCAAACACCTGGGTCCCAGTCAGGTTGAGGGTCGACTGGAGGCTCAGGTTCCCCCGCTGCAGGTACACATACACACGGCCCACCTCCTCCAAGCGACCATCCGACCCTCGGATCATGTACATGGGAGCTCCCACAAGCACGTCAGCCATGCTGAAGGAAAGGGGGAGGAGTGTTGTTTATTCAACACTAGTAAAGACACAGCCTGAGGTAACCAATAAGTCGTTTACGGCCCCTGAAATCCAAATCAAATCTCCACCTAACCCTAATTTAAAAGAGCGCAAGAATGCCACTGGGCTTGCTGCTAGAGAACTGGGACATACAAGACCTTCACATTGGTGAGAATGGGCAGTACGTCGTGTTTAGCCAATTACTGTACTCACCCATCATTATTCAAGTCCGCAGTGGCCACGGCATACCCGAAATAAGAGCCCATCTGAGAAACGGAGACATGTGTCAGACCTCAAGAAGATCACAATCTAAGTTACCGAAAGGTCCAAGAAAACATTCAACTATAACAAAGGATCATCACAAACGAACGAAGAGGAATCAGCTTGAATAAGGAGAGAGAGAAAAAGAACTCCACGTAAAGTGACCGTTTGCTTCGTATAACTTCTACTGGTCTTTCATGTCGCGTCTGTATAACCCGTAAGTAACAAAGACATAAGAACCACTTCATTTCCAGACAGCCCTGGTAAGCACGCACATGTTTGATTGTAGTTATTCAGCTGAAGCAATCAGCACAATTAAAAGGTGCTTATGCAATTTCCATTCCATTCGCATGAAAGAAAAATCCTTCTTATTTTGGGAAAATTGCTTCTACCCCCCAATAATGACGCTGTACTATAAACGAGGGGCTTGAAACACAGTTAGCAGAGACGTAAAGAAAAAACATTTTGCTTATATCATCAGTATCCCTATGCTGAGGAGATGAACGATGCCAAAATAAACGTCTGAAAGCAAAAAATTATCCGATTTCAATTGGGGTCTGTGGCTCACCTGTTCACCGGTAAGGTTTAGCATGGACTTTAGATCAATGCCGTTGAAAATGGACACCTGCAGAGAACAGACACAAAGAACATATGGCCTAAATCTCTGAAGGCCAACATATGGACGGTGTGTTGCATCATATCCACTTTCACCAAACACGGCTCTGGGTATGTTCTCTCATCCTGCGTAATTCCCCCACCGTACTGCCCCCCACCCCCTCCAAGCGTCCTTTCAAAATAACAGCGGGGTGGAGGATCTTACCAAACCGCCAAGCATGCCTCCTTTTGGGACACCAGCCACAAAATCTGAGAGGTGCACAGACAGGGTGGAACAAAAAAGAAGGGAAGATTTAGGAGGGGAAATATCACAAAGGTCACAGCCACAGTCTGGAGCTCTTCGAGTTAGAGCGCAGTCTTTCCATCTTGGCAGCAGGACAGAATCTTATAGGTGAGTTCAGCTGGAGTTCACTTAAGGTGCAGGAGATATGAGGAGCCTTTAAACGGTTTTCTGTCATGTAGGCCTGTGGAAGCATCGGGCACAGACGTCTTTGTTTCGGCCTCACCTTCCACCGCATCTCCAGTGAATTCCCCAACCGCAACGGAGTAACCTGAAAGTCCACAAGAGAGGTAAGATGCTCATATTTCACAACTCGCTGACGTGCCTCAAGCTTAAAAGAGCCAACTATGGATTTAGGAATGTACTTTGAACGAATGTGCATGTACATATCTTATCAGAGGCCAGTGGGTTTGAGGTGTTGTGATGACCTTAATCATCAAGTACACACTAGACAGGAAGCCAGCATGAATGGAAAGTAAGGAGATCGAAAAGACTGGTTGTATTACGAGAGCGGAAAGTCTTACCACGGAAGCTGTCATCGTATTTGATGTCTGCCTGGCGGGTCTGGATCTGTCCCTCCACAGACTGCATGAAGTACCCTGGGTAGTACGCCTTGATGATCTCCTCCTTGGCTGCAGAGATCACCTGACCTAAAGAGACACGCAAAGGAGCAGACCAGTGGGTAGATGGAAAGGGCCTCTCAGGTTTTACAAAATGACATTATAATGCTACTACAACCGGTGTGCTGTAAAGCCTTGTACCTTGCCAGAAGAAGCTGCCAGGACCTCCAAGCACCACTCTTCCATCCTGAGAAAAAAAGAGAAAGAGAGTAAAAAGTGAAAAAGAAAGAAAGAGAAAGAGAAGTACAGTGCAAGCGAGAAAGAGAGCAAGAGAGCGAAATGGGAGATCATGTCTTTGCAATGAGGGAAGCTGGGCTGAGAGTTCAATAGCTATAAATGTTCCTTTTGTGGAATTATGAGGCACCGGTTGATGGTGGTAGACCACGATTTTGAGTACTAGCCATTGTGACATTTTTTGTCTAAATACAAATCATTAAACCCTTTTTATGAAAACCGATTCCAAATTTGAAATTCCTCTCAGTAGTAAGGAATTGGTATTCAGCAGTCCGATATCCAGTGCCAAGTGTCATTTATATGACATGAGGACAATATGGTTGTAAGTGTTATGTTTCATTTTGCATAAGAAGTAGGCAGTTTTAATCGATAGGTTGTTAGTTTTCAGAAGTGTGTTTATAGTTTTGAGAACATGTAGTACACGTTCAGGTTATGTGAAAAACTGAAAAACTCAGAGAGTTCGCTTATGAGTCTTACCTTGGTGAAATCAGCACTGAACCCCCCCTGACAGTAGCCCTGGCCACCTTCATTATTAAATTCTGCATTGAGGAGAGGCAGTGGTCAATAAATCAGTTCTAGACAGGAAAGCCTATGTTAAACCAATATGTTTAGTTTAGAAGTAGACAGTGTAGAGATATCTTGGATCCTGTGAAGTCCAATGACAGAATGGCTCGAATGGGAATTGTAAACAGAATCAAGCCAGTGTCAGCCATTACCACAGCAGTAAGGGAATACATAGTCAATAGGGGGACAACATGATTGATTGCATCTGAGGGTGGTCAATTATTTCCCAACAGCTAGTGTGCGATGTCTCTGGAAGTAGTTACTCATTGTGTCACTTGAGACCATATCCATCCCGACTGCTTGGCCCACGGGCACAGCACTTAACCCCTGGTGTAACAGCCTGCTCTGTGGACAGCTGCCATGTCACAGGTAGGCCGTGAGACACCTGTAGACGCTATAGAGGGAATGTGTTGTGTATTGAGCAATGCTAACAGGGAGCGCAGTGGGACAGATAGGGGTCTCTAGTGTGGGAAACACGATTACCTGTGCGACACGGAGCATATTCCACAAACTTGGTGAAGTTCTTGACAGAGAGGTAACAGGTTCCTGTTGTATCTGACTGCGGGGTGTCCGCTTTGGTTCTCCAGGAGTAAAGCGGGGCGCAGGCCTACAGAAGGGTTCGAATCAGAAAAACTTTATTGCCAAGTACATTTCCATATACAAGGAATTTTCTTTGGTGCTATGGTGCAGGGACGGAGGGAGGTGGAAGTTGTGTTTTTCAGATACAACAACATCCTGGTAAAATCGATGGAGACTCAGCAAGGTCAAAAGTTCCATCTGGAGCAATATAACAAAGTAACCCAATCTAGGTCACATCCCTGAAAAACGA
This sequence comes from Novumbra hubbsi, assembly GCA_016801125.1. Lineage (NCBI taxonomy): Eukaryota > Metazoa > Chordata > Actinopteri > Esociformes > Umbridae > Novumbra > Novumbra hubbsi. The sequence goes on along the minus strand of JACXGK010003549.1, from coordinate 15,223 downwards.
CAGGCATCTTGACTGACAAAGACTTTTAAAGGTCTGGACATACAACCCCTTCAGGCTGATGTCAGTCATCTTAAGTACAGAATGTAGAAATCAAAGCTGAAAGACAATCAGCTTCCACCACCCCATCTCTGAGACTGACTGAGGGTTGCCTTACCAAAATGGTGTCGCCGTGGGAACGTACGGTGGCACCAAACCACTGGCGGGACTTGAATTCAGCCTGGTAGTCCGTCTCGTTCAGAGTGACGGTGCGGTCCCCTAGTAGAAAAAAAGTCTGGGTGAATGAGTGATGAATAAAACAAGACCCATATGAATCATGCAATTCTTCTCGTCATCCAAGCCATCTGGCAAAACAGGAATTACATACTGCAACAATAAACACAAACACATTTTGTTCTTAATAAAGAACATTCCAGAAAGAAACAGAGGACAACTTAATGGTATTTGATGCTCGTCATTATATTATATGGTCCTTGTCCAGTTCTCCGGCCAGCCCACAGTGACCTTACTGAACCTGGCTCTGTTTTGCCACCTGGCCTATAACCCAGAGTTTTACTTCAGTGAAGTCTGACAGAGTTCCAAATGGAACCCTGCGTCCCACAGTGCAGTAATCTTGATAAGCAACACTCACTAGGGTATGGAATAGGGTGCCATTGAGGAAGCAGCCTCTGTGACAGGACAGGAGCAGGTGATAGGACAGCTGGCCTGAAGTGTCAGGTTCTAACCAGATGTTTTACTGGCAAGACTAATGTCACATCTGTGTCGCTATGGTGAGAAACTAAATACATTCTGACATCCTGGAACAAGTTGTCTCATTGTTTGGAATTCAGATAAGTATCCATCTTGGACCCAACAAACTGCATTTATATACAACAGAACCACCCGCCAACCCCAGCCCAGCCCAGCTTAGCCTAGCCTATGTATCAGTTCCAGCTGAACCATACACCATGTCAGAATGAGGCCTTATCTGGCAGTCAGGGAAGGGGGCCCGTGGGTGAGAGCCAGAGGTCGAGACCTGTTGGACGTGAGGAAAGCAGGCTGTGTATGAGCCTCCTCGTCCGGCTGTGGCCAGGCCCCTGCCTCCGGCTCTCCCCGGCCAGGCCAGAGCTCTCTGCTCTGGGTGAGGGCCTGCCCTGCTCCACGTCCTGGTGGGAAGAAGGAGCGAGCGGAGGAGGGCGTCCAAACAAAACAAGCGCTCTGGCTCGGCTTCCATCTAGCAACCTCTCAGTCATCCCCACTCAGACGAACACAAATAACATTCTGTCCCGTCTCTCCCCTCCATTTAACTCCCCTCGTCTTCTCTTCATCCCACACTTCTTTCATCACGCTCCCTCTTGTTTCCTCTGCAGCTCTTCTTGTCCTCCCTGTTCTCTCTCAGGGGCCCTTGCTTCCCCTCCCTGTTCTCTCTCAGGGGCCCTTGCTTCCCCTCCCTGTTCTCTCTCAGGGGCCCTTGCTTCCCCTCCCTGTTCTCTCTCAGGGGCCCTCCCTGTTCTCTCTCAGGGGCCCTCCCTGTTCTCTCTCAGGGGCCCTCCCTGTTCTCTCTCAGGGGCCCTCCCTGTTCTCTCTCAGGGGCCCTCCCTGTTCTCTCTCAGGGGCCCTCCCTGTTCCCTCTCAGGGGCCCTCCCTGTTCCCTCTCAGGGGCCCTCCCTGTTCTCTCTCAGGGGCCCTTCCTTCACTCCCCGTTCTCTCTCAGGGGCTCGGTCCTGTCTGGAGACAGCGGTAGGGATCCGGGCTCTTTAATAACACCAGTGCCTAATGGCCATGAGAAGACTGTCCTTAACGCCGGCACTGACCGGCACCCATGACTACAACTGTGCTACATCTGCATGCTCCACACGCTTTGTCCTCACCACAAATAACATGCCTAACACATTAAAAAGGCATCTTTAACTACATTGCAGTAATATGCAGACTTCACAGTCCCTCTATACTTTCCCTTCTGTTTTCCTAACCCAGGGACCTCTGTTTTGATAAAGTGTTGAGGGGTGACACGGAGTCGACAAGCAAGCCAAACAAGACTGCGTGTTTGGGACACTCTACCATGGCAACCATGTATACCAGCAGTGGCGGACAGTCACATTTCAGAACAACATTGTAGCCCTTCCGTAAGCTCTGTGTCTGTTCGTGTGTATAACGTTTCCTGTCAGAGACGCATAATTGCCGTTCATACAGCAAGTGAGATCGAGAGGGGGGAAAAACTGTTGTTTAAATGGCTCTGCATTTCGGCTGCAGTCACACAGACATTTCCAGCACCGAACGCGGCTATGATACAAAGAAGACTTTTTTGACATCTTAATCAATGTGTGAATTCCCTTCAGTGAACTTCGATACTACAGTCTCCCCCACCGGTCCTTGTCTTGGTGTCCCTCTCAGGACAGAGGGCCGGGCAAGGTCAGAGGTCACCAGAGAGGTGGGTTCTGGAGTGTGTCCATAGACAGTTTTCCCTTTGAAGGATGTTAGAGGACCCATTAGAGGAGCTTAGACCATGTGTGTATCCTGGGTTAAAGTGCAGGGCGTACAGGGTCAGAGACAAATGGCCAAATTCACTCATCACATCAGCTGGCCCCGCAGGGGCCTTTCCTCAGTCAAGAGGAACGGCGGAGGAGACACTCCCCTGACCACTTTGACCCAATTAGGACGTTCTAATTAAGTGGACATGTGACCTCTCGGCCAGGCATGGGAATACCACATGCATACTCAGGGATGGAAGGTCCTGAACAAAACACACCTTCAACATATAGGGGCAGTACTAATGTATTCCACGTTTAATATCTGACACGTAGCTCGAACCATGTTATCACCAAATAAGGAGAAATGTGTTTAATTGGTCATCCAGAAAGAGCTGCAATGTTCTTGCTCTGGCAGATTGGCCCTTCCTCACAAATAAAATGTGTGCCTTCAAATCCCATTAAGAAAAACGAAGGACACACTGTCAACTCCTCCCCCCCAGCGACTATCCTTCACCCCAGCGACCTGCTGCACATTACATCACTGAGACAACAGTGGCCCTAAGCCAGTAGTCAAGGATGTGCAACACATTTTCTAATCCGTTGAGAGCGAAGGGAATGAGCACAAAGGAAAAGCAACCAACAGTTGGATTCCTTGTAATTCGTGGTTAAACGCGTCTTGAGAAAGCAGAACATCTGCTTCTCTTCTGGTGGGGTGTACAGTACATGCAACATCCATCAGATTCTTTCTTCGTCTCTGTCACTCCATAACTTGGTCTTTCCTCATTTCAGTGGAGGTCATCGGGTCCATCAGCTGTCCAGTCACTGGAACAATGATCTACTTCTCTGAAGAGCTCACAAAAACCCAGAACTTTTACAGGAGGTCTACCTTTAACAATTAGGTGCAAAGAAAGATCTTTGGTGAGAGCTGGTGTAATGGTAATTTCACCAAGAGATTTGTCTCTGTAACTACTAACCCTAACCCTAAATCGACTTCAATTCGGAATGAAATTGCCATCATACTGGGCAACAAGGTGTATAGTTGTATTCATACATGTTGTCGGGATCCACAGAGTAGAACAAAGGATCAGGGAAGCAGAACAATGGCACACGATCACTTGCCTGCCGCAGAGCAACCGTGGACATGGACCAGAGGTTTTAAGAAGTGCTTGGAGAGGGAACTCATCTTTGCCGCCTAAACAGCACCTAACCAACCTCTTAGATCTCCAGTTCAAAATACTCAGCCTTGAGTCGCCAGTCAAGACATTCAAAGCAGTTGCGTGGTGTAGGCTACAGTACCAAATAGTAGCCAAATATCCTCTTAATCAATATATTTTGTTTTTAGGCATAATACATTGAGCCATAATACCGTTTATAGCTGTTACACTAAGTGAGAAATGTTTTGGGAGGCAGTGAGTTTCACATTGTTCGTAGCCTGCCAATGACATGGCTTACCTTGACTGTCAAACTCAATGTTGTGGCAATCTGATTCGCTGATACTCCATGGGCAGTAGTACACAGACCCACCCTCTGTGACGTTCAGCTGACTTGTATTGGCCTTGGGTGCGCCAATCACCACACTGACGCTTTAAAGAGAGAAGAAAAATGTTGTCATTGAAATGTAGTCAAATGTCATTGCATTTCTACCTAACACACAGCCTTACCTGCCTCAAGAACAAGATAGGTAGGTAGTGATCAAACCAACTGCCCCTTAAACCAAAAGGTTGCAAGATTGTGTCCCTAAGCAAAGCAGTTGAGCACTTATGAAAACAAATTAAATCTATAAATCCAGTTCACAAGATCGAACTGCAACATTTCAAAAGAGTCAGAGGAATATCCAAATAGGTCAAACCAAAGACAGCCGGGGAACGACTAAACCATGAAGCAAACAAAAGTTTTTTAATTTTTTTTGTCTTTTTTTACTCTACAGATTAGACTTTTGAGCAATCTTATCAGTAGTAGATCTGATTTGAAAAAACCATTCAATTCCTCTATGTACCCGTTCGACTGATAATATCAGAACACGTCTTCTGTGTAAACGCGGCCTTGGGGCCTGTAGTATAACGACAGGGATCCCAGCAGACAGTCTGGCTGAGCCAGCACATCATACCCATTACCTCACTGCGGCACCATTTAGCCCAGCATCATCATCACTGGCATAGTGCGGGACAGAGACGTAGTGTGGCAGACAGAGGAAAGGGGGGGGGAACACCCAATGAGTGTTCTATAGAGCCCGAGGGGTCTTCTTCAAACACAGGAAAAGCACACCCTTTCCTGCTACAGGTCAGTCACCGAGCGATACGCGGTCGTTTACATTTACGCCATATTTAGCATCTCCCCTCAGGGGGACGACTCAGTGTTCGAGACAGATTCAAAGGGAGCCACCCTGTATATAAAAAGCAGCCTTGGTGAAACCAGGAAGTAAGGTTTGTAATAAGAGACCACCGGTTGAAGGACCTTACGGTGTTACAAACTAATGCCAAACACCGGACCGGGTCGGAGAGCTAAGGACACAAGACTTGGGAGGGGGAGGATCCAGAGGAACAGAATCCCAATTTTCCAGCCGTGTGTGGACTTGGGAAGGTCCCAAGAGAGTAGCAAAGGGCTTAGACTGTAGAATAATGTCAATCCCAGAGACGTTTCTTGGTCACGGATTCCCACGATGGAGACAGCTGACAAGTTATCTAACACACACACACACACACATACACATACACATACACTTCACACTCAAGCAGATACAAAGTTGGGCACAAATGTGTTCACATGACCTCAATATTAACAGCATTTACATGGCTCATAGCAGCATTAGTTCACATTGCTGTGAGATTTAGCTGGACCATTCATGTCTCAGAGCTCATTATGAATAAGATACATTCAGATCCCAAAACTGCAGTCTCTTCTATACTGAAACAAGTTTGGTTTCGCTTTGTTAGTCCAAATCCCCTTTTAACCAATTTAATTAAATTGTTTATCATTTGAGGCCCTAAAATAAAAACCATCAGTACATAATTTGTTTTCAAATCCTTGCAGAGAGTAAACTCTACCAAAGCAAGTATGCAAAGAATTCAGCATACTAATACTACTGGGAATCTGATCTGAATACAGCACAACAGTATTCAGTGACCATTTGAGAATAAACACAGGAAACAACAAACCAAGTGGAAAGTGCTTTAATCAGCACTGTTTCTTTTTTTTTCAATAGTGAAACACACACACACCTTGATAGTGATCTGAAAGTATGCTAAATAAGGAACAATTAGCATTTAATGGGCCTTTATCGGGCATGGGATCAGTCTAGCTAGCCTTGGCAATTGATAATGCTGTAGTAGGCTGAATGTTGGATCTTGGAAGGTCTTTGCAAACAAAGCACCAAGTCGTCATAGGAAAAAGACAGAGCAGAGGAGCAGTATTCTGTAGAACAATTGGACAGAAAGGAGAGATATTCTGTAGAGCAATGGGACAGAATGAAGGAGAGATATTCTGTAGAACAATGGGACAGAAAGGAGAGATATTCTGTAGAGCAATGGGACAGGATGAAGGAGAGATATTCTGTAGAGCAATGGGACAGAATGAAGGAGAGATATTCTGTAGAGCAATGGGACAGAATGAAGGAGAGCACTCATCTTGTGTGCTTAATGCATACACCAGTCACTTTATATCTAGAGACAATATCACTCAACTGTCTTAAGAACATTGAATGGATTGATTAAATAGATCATCTCGGGCTTACATGAGGAATGTGTGAGGACCTCATTAGATAAGGTCAAATGTCACCTACACAGCAGATTCATCATGACTGATAGTCATAGCTGGCGTGAAGGCAACAACCACTCCCGCATTGGTGCAATAGGGAAAGGAACTTCTGCGGCGCTGAGAAAAACTTCACTTTGGCATTGTACATTCATGTTGCAATATAAACAACAGGAAAACTTTTAGCGGGGAGACTTTAGGCAATATACAGCTGGGAATGGGAGTGTGGGTGGAGGAAAATCATTAGTGGCTTTTCAGCGTCTCCTTAAGTGAAACCAATCAGGGGACCACTAATGATCCAAAACCAACTAGAATCTCATGGTTTCAGCGTTAATTAAATTAATTGTGTAAGGCTCCTGCAGTCGAGAACATAAAGGCCCTTCAGTATGAATGCCTGCTCCTGGTGAGGTCTGTGGCGACGTGGAAGGATATTAAACAATATACTGTATAAGCCAGGGCTGCACTCCACTGGGTGCAGCCCATATCCATGGGGTTTGAAAACTCAGGACCAATGTATAATGGTGGAAACTACTGATCTACCTCTGATCTTCTACCAGGATTACCCAATTGAGTTTATGACGTGCTTGGAGAGCCAACCCCCTACCCACCCCAAAATTGCCTTTAACCCATTCCACATTTAACAGTCTCCCGAGCAGCTGCAAAGCTTATGTCATTTTAACACTATTATAATTACTTAAAGACAGCTGTGCAGAAAAAAGAAAAACATGTGGTTCTAACTCATTTGCAAAAAAAACAGCATACCAAGATGTTGGGCTACAAGAGCCAGGAGTCACTATCTGCAGTGGTAAACTCAGCACCTCAGGGACTAATAAGTCTACACACGACTTGGTAAACTGACCAGAATGACTGCAGCCTTTAAACAAAGCATGTAGGTTCTGGGGGATACTTCCTGGTTGAGGGAAGAGCGTGATGAGAAGCGGAACGGCTTGGTGCGACATGCTCTAGAGGACATGTATCGATGTCTCTCCTTGCCAGGTGACGCTGCAACAAGGCACGGCAGGAACTAGACTTTACGAAAGTGTGGAGAAAGATGCATTGAATTTCTACGGATTCCATCCAAAAACTGTATCCTGTTCAAAGGAAGTACAAATAGTGAATGAGCTGCAGAGTCAGCACGAGCCTACATTGGAAACTTAAAAGGTTATCTTGCAAGTGGGAGTTTTCAAAATGAGAAAGATTTTTACTGCTTTCCACAACCCAAGTCAAACTTTAACCCAATCCACCCTTTGCTAAACATTTTCCGTCTGTGGGAGCGGGGACATCATATACTGCACACCACGCCAAAAAGTCTCTTACCAAATACTACTCAGGTCAACGATAGCTACAAGAAGAAAACAAAAGTATCTGACATAAAAAAATATATATATAATTATCATACATACACCTGCTCCACTCCAATCCACACTAACCTAGATATCTTTAGACCTAATCCCCAAAACCCGAGAGAAGGGTCTAGAGAATCCGGATCACCTTTAAATCCTGTACATTGTGTAATGGTACTGACAGTGTTAAACAACACGTGGAGACAGAATATACAAAACCTCCCAAAAGTTAATGTAGAATTATGCCAAACATGTGATGAGTGTATGAAATAACAGAAGATTACCAGAACGTTTTACAACAGCTATTTATTGTACATTTTACACTAAATGTACTAGGGTGTCATAGGGCCACAGTGCACAAGGGAGTCATAGGGCCACAGTGCACAAGGGAGTCACAGGGCCACAGTGCACAAGGGAGTCATAGGGCCACAGTGCACAAGGGAGTCATAGGGCCACAGTGCACAAGGGAGTCACAGGGCCACAGTGCACAAGGGAGTCATAGGGCCACAGTGCACAAGGGTGTCATAGGGCCACAGTGCACAATGTACCGCCCACCCGCCGGAAGATCATCTTTGGAACAATTTGGATCCGGACCGACTGGAAGATTTATATAATTTACTTCCTTGCTGTTGCAATGTTGTCCTTCCACCTGTGGAACATGATGGTCCAAGGAATTTTGATGATTCCGTCAAAGAGTTGAGCCTGCGGTCTCAAGGGGCAGTGGTTAGGGGCAGGGGTGACGCCTGAAGTCAAACACCAGGATCATGTTTTTTTCCACTGGTAAGACCCAGGTTGATGACTGCACCAGGCCAGCAGTCAGTCGGTGTCTCCAGTGTGCAGGGACTCAATGCCACCAGTGACGCATCCAGGCAGAGCGGTGCCTTGTGAAGGGTGGTCTTCATTCAGCCATGTCAATCCAATGTGAAACGGGACTTACACAGCAAAAAGGGGCTCTGTCACCTTTTCACCGGACTAAATGACTTTCCTATGCCGCGGTGCCGGGGAACGCCAGTTGAATTTTTGTTAAGCAACAATCTAGAAACTTCTTCTAGACTGTGTGGAGCACAAAACAAAAACCACGGCCAGACACATGACCTTCGGTGTGGTCAGAGCCAGACCTGCAAAAACAGATGGTATGATTCCAAACTGGTTTTTTTATCTGGTCATCCGTTCAGCACACAGACTCACGGCTGCCCATGACCCCTCTCTCCTCTGGGACAAGCCAAGGGATGATGACTGTAGCAGTGTCTGCTGGGAAATACTTAGCTAAACACAGTCAGCTGGTAGATCACGCGAAATTGAAATAACGTGAATGAAGCAGGAATTGAGGATTATACAACACTTCCAGTCCATTGAAGGTTTAAGAAAATGATTCACAATCCACTGAATAATGGCCCAGTTGCGTTCATTAGGTTTTACAGTAAAAAAGTGGTTTGGGATTTATAAAATGTGGAGGGGGAATCCTCCATTCATCTTAACTATAAAACAGATCGGATTCGAATGAGAATCCTGAACCAACATACAGATTCCCTCACTTTCTTAGTAAAACAGAAATATATCCATGGGTTGGTTTACTTTACTTGATTTGTTATCATGGGCCTAATATAGATAATCTTATTAATGAATCATGCTCTAAAGTATTGGTGTTCTTCTGTTTCTATGGCGATGCGGTGGAATGGGAAGCAGAGAAGCACTGTAGCCCATTCAGTAAACCCAGTGTGTCGTTTCACAGCACGGTTTTACACGTGGCAAATTAGTCTTTTATAACAACTTCCGTTCCTCCAAACGGACCAGGGATTGGAGCCTCTTTAATTTTCTGATGCCAAATTGCAAAATCAGCAGTGGCCATGAAACCACCCAACCCCAACCCCCCACACAGACATTATGAGGTACGTTTTAACTACAGGCCGTTCACACCCCTCTCTCCACAGCCATCTCCGGGGGGTCTGGTTCCTCACACCTCTACAGAGAACGATAGGAAGGATCATCCCCCATCCACAACCGTCTGGCCAGACACGGTCAAACACGCACCCCCTTATGCAATCACCACCCATCAGAGAGGCAGCACGACAGCCATCTCAATTAAAGATATCCATTTAAACTGGAATGTGGGCATTAACTCCATTTTGATTCCAGTGTTTGGTCAGGCTAGGCTCCTTTTCAACAAAGGGATAACGCCATCACCAGAGAGTCCCTCTCTGACCATAATAGGGCAAAACAAGCCAGGACTTCTGGCAGTTGGAGATTTCATCAGTGTGCGTCAGCGAGGCAACGGTACGGAAGAGTAGACTGTTGAGTGTCTGAGGTCCTGAGGCCAGTCACCAGCAGACCGGCACAGCAGACCTGACCCAGGTCCACAAAGCCAATCAAGTCCATACACTCGTTTCGCCGACACGCCCATGCACACATTTCATTACAAGCCTCCCGTTACTTAACATGGCGGTAGAATCTACACAGGCTTTTAAGAGCTGAGATTGGGTCGATTCATGGCCCCAGCCACCAGGCTAAGCATGTCCCCATTAACCTTTTAAAAAACACGCTCATGTTACTGAGCTAGCAGACCAATCATACAGGACTCACTGGCCACTGCATGCTCTAAAAAAGTAAATCACGATTTTCTAAAGTGAATAAACAAATAAAGAACATGTAGTGACATGGGAAGTTCCTCGGATGGAAAACAGCGAAACCTTTCTGAGGTCACACAAAGAAGCCCATTGTCCAACACACAGGGCCGGGAACAGCAGCTAATCACAGAGAACCTGAGTGAAGAACAGCTTGGCAGCACAGACATGCTCAATATAAACAACACGCACCCCTCACACAAACTAGGATGTATAAACAAAATCTCACAAAAGAAAACGGCAACGGAGCAAAGAACACCAGAAATGTTTGACGGTAATGTATTTAGTTGGAGCACCATGACGTAGATGCCCGAAAAACGGGTTCAGCTTTGGTAGATGAAGCCCATGGCCCAATGGGTCTACCGTCAATATTGGCTCAGAAGATATGAGGGTGAACTCCAGCAGAAGTGACAAGCATAAACAAAATCAACACAATCTGGGTTTGTCCCGGCTTCGTTGTTTTGATCAAGTTCCACTGAGCTCTTTAAGGTACACAACGCTTCTCAGACATGTTGGGCTTGGAAATAACATCCATGATGACAGACCAGATAAACAGACATACAAGCGCAGCAGACAGAGACTGTCCTCGATTCTTTAAATCAGAACACCACTGCAGAACGTCACAGAAGATCTGACAAGACTGGGAGTATTTCACAAGTATTTCAATATCCAGACTCTTAAAATAGCCACCATCCTCCTCATCAGACAGGCAATGTGGAGCCCCAAGGGTTTGCCTGTTTTTACTGAGAGAAAGGTGTGGGAATGGATTTGATTATCATCACAGTATAACACCAAGTAAATTCAACTTCAGGGAAAACAATCTGTCCAGGAAGCATAAGTGAATGTGAATTGATGTCACCTGTTTGCAAAAGAAAGTGACAACAGGTGCACTTGAGAGGCAACAGCAAGACAACCCCCAAAGGGGGAATGGTTATGCAGGTGGTGGCCACAGATCATTGCTCTCTCCTTATCCTTCCTGTCCGGCCTCACATGGCCATTTTGTAAGCAGTTCCTGGATGACAATGGCATTATTGCCATTGACGGCCACTTACGCTCCCCAGATAAGAATCCAATTAAAAACCTCTGGGACATTATGTATCGGTTCATCCAACACCACCAAATAGCACCACAGACTGTCCAGGAGATCGCTGACCAAATCCAAGTCTGGGAGGAGATCCCCCAGGACAACATCCGCTGTCTCATCAGGAGCATGTCAAGACATCACACATACAGCCACGTAGGGGCCATACACAGTCACATTATGAGTTGCCGTGGTGAAATGAACGCAAGTTGCACAAGCCTGTGATTTCAATTGTTTCAATCTTCAATCCAGCCCTCAAATTTGGTTGGTGATTTTGGTTTTGGTTTCACTGTTGCTACATTTTGTCCTAAACTAATTCCACAAGATTGTTACCATTAATATATCTCGATCATCAAAACTCGATGTGCGAGTTATTTTTATGGAGCAGTGTAATTAACCATGGGTCAGTCATGGTCGGACATTTGAACTTTGACCACAGTCACGTCGGACCATCCCGATCCCAGCACCAGAACCAGAGGGGGGAAAAGGAATGTGCCTGGCCACTGGGTGAATAGACAGGGAGGCATTGGGCCGTCTTAATCTCAGCTGATCTGGTGGATCTGGCCCGGTGTGGAGGTCCCACAGAGATTCATATTGTGTCATGTTGAGGAGCAAATCTGCAAGAGCACCATGCTGTGCCTTCTCCTTATCTTCACTACGAACACGCACACGCACACATCTCCCTGGTTCACACACATAACCATAAATAGTGTCTCGCCTGTGTCTAACTGACAACAGCCGTCACACAGTTCAACCCTCTCCTGAGGCAGTCTACCCCGGTGGTCCCAGCAAAGGACCAGTGTCCTTACTGTCCACTAGCTTAAACCTATTGTACCAGGCCAGTGGGCGTGGCTGGGATCCAGCCCATTCAAGGAGCCATGCCTCACGTCTCTGTGTGTTAGGATGGTAGACAGAAAGGGTGGAGAGTGTGAGAGAATGTATCGTCTCGCGTTTCAAGAATCTTGTATATCTGCTGTAGGAATCGCAAAATAAACAGGAGACAAGAGAGCGGTGCGTTTGTGAGACTGAAACAGAGTCTTCAAATAGCTTTCCATAAGAGTCTCTGACGTGTCTCAGAGCAGAGTTTATCCTACAGATACAGGTCAGAGATGCGCTGTACATCTTGCATCAGGCAGAGAAAACCACCTCCCCCATCTTGGCTGGAGACTGACCTCACCACTGGATTCCATCTTCTCCCCCGTGTTGCCATAACGTGGATGATAATCTGATAACTAGGAAGACTGAGTGATACTTGGTAATGTGTTTGTGGTCTGTTTGCTGTTGGTCAATGTTGATGGCATGTGAAGCATGTTAACGTCTGAAGAGGTCACAAAGCACCCACCTACTGAATGGTTTTTACATGAATTCTAAGCCTATATGGTCTTTGAAAGATAAACAAGGATAGATTATTCATAGATAATGTTCTAAAGCTAACTTGGTTTGTATTTTTACTTGTGGATTACACCTCAGAATAGGGATACATGCAACACTTCGGATAAACATTCTAAAAAGGACTATAAGCACTTCAGATAAAAGAAAAACAACAACACATTAATGTCCATCTCTAGGTCAAATAAGCAAAGCACCGGACTCAACCGCTGGGTCTTAACTTAAGATCTGAATGGTTCTCGGGTGTATGACAAATGTGTCATGACGTCATCGCTGTTAAAGGTTCCGATGAGGTCACCAACGAGACAGATGACTGGGTTGTTGCCATGACTTCATGCACGACATAGACGGGTCCAGGGCAGACAGAGGGGATTAAATACCCCTGTGAATTACCTCAGACCAGGAGAGGGGAGCCCGCTGGGAGGAGGTGCAAGGCCTTTAACACTCCCCTCTGACTCAGGGTCTGATAGCATCACATAGTAAATGACACAGGTTTGCTAGACCTACAGCCTCTGGTCTTCAGAATTATATGCAGCAGCCAGCAGCCCCTTGAAGGATTGAGTAGTGGAGGACCCCACCCTGTCTGTCTGAACGGTATTGAAGGAAACCAGGAAAGAGAAGCAGTGGCTGGCATCCCACTGGAAACAAAGCCCCACTCCTAAACCCCGGGCTGGGTGGGGGGGGGGTCACAGCCGAGCAGTCGACACAAACGCAGCCAGCCAGGACGTCTGACCTCCTGGTAAAGACATTGTTCTCTTTGGTAATGTTTATTAGAATTACAGGGGAGTCACTGGAACTCCATACAGGAGATTGGTAGTGGCAATCCTTGGTTAGGATTGGCCCTTCTACCTTGTTCTGACGCCCAGAGCCCCAGGAGCCCTCCGTTATCAACTATATCTTCAGACCGTCAGTCCAATCTACCCTGGCCATATATTGGCTGAGCTGGGCCAGTGGTCTCCAAGCAGCCCATAATAAATGTGCTCTAAGCCTTTAGACAGGGCTGATGAGACAGGGCTGATGTGACGGAGCCACCGCATGCCAGGACGCTGAGATAGGCGTTATGGTCCCACACAGAGGTCACATTCCCACCGTGCCAAATGGCATTGCACTAGATTGCATTGAAAGATGCTGACCAATAAGTCTGTTATCCAGGAAGAGATGCATGGGGATCATAACAAAAGAATGGAGTTGATGTAAAGCTGCTTCCAATTGGCTCTAAATGTCAAGCAGAGAGCCTATGAGAGATTCTGGGTCAGAATGGAATCCAATTTGGGGAAAATTACATTACAGTTTAAAGACAATTATTGGAAAAAGGGTTTCCAAATATAGCACAAATGTTATAGAGTTTAATCACTACTTGAATTATCTTTGATAGTGTATTTTTACATTGTACATAAAATGTTACTGTTAATCCAGTAGAATGTCATCGAACATAAAGACAGTTATTCAAACTTAAAGGGTTGCAGGCTCAATCTTGGAGAACCCTAGCTATTTTGCTTAGATGAAACTGATAAATTAATGATTGAACCCATAATGTTCTGCATTCAAGTGTAATTTCGATTATTTGAGAAATGAAGACATGTCAATGTCTGCTGCCTGTTAAAACCCAATTGTTCAGATTTACCTGAGGATATACACATGCATCCACTCCGACAGACATGTTGTATAAAGTTTGAAAGGGACATGCAAAGTACAGTGACTTTTTGCCAAATGGATATTATAAACAAATGTAAGACGATCCTAGCGGATTTCCATTTAAATTGACACGAACGCTTTGATGATGATTAACAAGTAGTGTAAAAAACGAATTTCATCGATAAAGGTAAGACTTATCAATCCGTTTTATAGATGTACTGAACACACACTAATAAAGAGGAAATAAAACTCACCTAGAAGAATTCGTCAAGTAAAATTCCACGGAATATCCGAAGTAGCTCCCATTAGGTCCGCTGTAGACAGCGGGGTTCTCCACGTCCAAGTTAAATGTAGCACACATCGGTATTATTAGACAAAACCCTATGCAAAAGAATGGGTAGTTCACTTTTCCCGGCGCCTTCGAACGGTTTCTTTTGGAACACATATTTCTAAATGGATAAACTAAGATTCTTATTTTTTTTTAATGACCAACTTAGTTTTTTTTATAGTATCACTCTAAACTGCGTGCCTTGAAAGTCAAACACGTTTTATCGTTCGTAAATGCTCAGTCAGCTTCTTCCTTCCGCGTCCGCACCGCTAGCTCGCCAGACGCTCTCTCCTCTCCTAATTAAGGGGATATGGAAAGGAGGGAGTTCGTCGACTCGTGAAAAACTTTGAGAGGTGGAGCTCTTGATTCATGAGATAGACAGCGGAGCAAGCTCTATCTTCAGGCGACTACACACTGGACTACACACTGACCTATCTAAGTTCATCTCACAGATTCATTTTTCCAGGCGGTATAAAGACAAATGTTCAGTCTGAATATTCACGTTTTCTACCTTGGTCAAACTGAGCAACAGACAGTGATCAAGTAATTAACATTGTGAACAAAGGACACAGAACCTGCAGACTCCTTTATTATCCAACAATTATGTTATATCTCTGTGAACTGAACTA